>CAUYUJ010006213.1:122500-129124 GCA_963575745.1 Prorocentrum cordatum | reverse complement strand
TCTTTCAGGCGTGCAATATATCAAGCCGTCCAAGTCAGCTCTCGCGTTGAAGACGCCGCATGAGTGGGCCTGGACGGGAGAACTTTGGCAGTGCGGATTATGCTTGCGTGGCAAGCGTGGTGAGGCGCAACCTGCGCCTGGCCACTGTGTGGTGCCGCCCCGTCTCTGTCCGAGCCTCTTAGAGCAGTACCATCACCAATGCGCTGTGGTTGATTGCTCAGATGGCTCGTTCCTCTGTATCTACCGTCGATGTGGTTTCTACAGCACTGGAGGCCGAGTCAAGAAGCTGGGTGAAGCCTGCGTCAAACAGATGGTTGGCGCAGGACTTACGGCCTGGAAATATTTCTGCCAGGGCCGACACCCACAGCAGATCAAGAGGGACAAGCAAGTACAGTTCTTGCCCACTCGATGGGGGTCTGCATGGGTCGAGCGTGAAAAAAATCCTCCTCCTCCTCCTCCTCCTCCTCCTCAGCACCGTCACCACTACCAGTCAAGCCCATCCTGAGCCCAATATGGGCCTCTCACAGTTCATTTAGTGATTCCAGCAACGCGCCGAATCAAATTGTCGCCGCCGTCGCCGTCGTCGTCGCCGTCTAAACACTACTTGTTCCATCAAGGTCGCAATAGAGCCGATCGCGCGCCTGATACATCCGCATCCCCATCCTCACCTTCTCCGACAGCCCGCCCGGCGAAAGGCAGATCCCTTGCCGGCACTGCCAGCTCTTGCCGCCCAAACGAGCCGATGCGGGCCTCGTCGTGCCGCGCATCGGGATACCGGGTCCAATGGCGCTGTTCAGCGCGCGTGGCGGCTCAGTCAGGCAAGAGCAGCTCACTGAAAGAAACCCAAATCACCGAGCCGGCCGACGCAGATGCAATATGTTCACCGCACGAGCTCAAGGACTGCAAGAGCGGCCCTCGCTAGCACTGCCAGCTCTCCACTCCCAAGCTCGTCGGGGTTGGCCTCATCATGTCGCTCGGCATCGGTGAACGACGTTGCTCTTCAGCATCGGAAGCGTGCTTGGACTCCAGAGCTCCATCCGATGGCCTCGAGGCCCATCCTCGCTGGAACGGAACGGAACGCCATACGGGCCGTCGTCCGGGCCCCTCCTCCAGGGCGGAGCGAAAGAGGCCGTGGCCTCGCAGAAACAGCAGGGAACATCAGGCAGCTCTCTCGGGATGCCCGCGTCAGTGGGGTGCTGGAAGACGTGCGGATGACAAAGTCGCTTCCCCTTCTCAAGATGAGGACGGAGAAAGAGGGGGGGGAGGAAGAGGACGATGGCCCTTTCTCCTGCGCCGGCTCCAGCATTGTAGCTGGAGTAACTCAGTTCCTCTGAGGAGCGCCAGTGCCTGCTGCCTCCGCCCACCTTGCTTGCACGCGCCCAATCCAATGCTGTAGCTGGTACCGTCACGCTCCAATTTCACCTCCTGGAACCCACTCAGCAAAAACAGCGCCTGCTGCCAATGAGAACTTTTCTCGCACGCACTGACTCCAGCATTGTAGCTCACGACGTTCGGCTCGATATCTGATTTCCTCATCTCGCTGATCAGCGACAGCGCATGCTGCCACTGTCCACCCTTATCGCACGCGCTGATTCCGGCACTATATACGACAACGTCCAGCTCTGATTTCGTATTCACCATGTCGCGCAATAGCGCCAGCGCCTGATCCCACCGACCACCTTTCTCGCACGCGCAGATTACAGCACTGTAACTGATCACGTCCAAGTCGCAATTCGAGCCCTTCATCTCATCAACCATCAACAAGGCGTGCTGCCACTGCCAACATTTCTCGCACGCGCTGATTCCTGCGTTGTAGCTGAACAAAATGAAAGCGCACGTGGCGCATCAACAATGACAATTCTGCCGACTTCCAGCGTGTGAGATACGCTATCGTCGTCGTCATCGTATTCGTCGTCGGTCCCCAGGAAAGTTAAAGACAAGGAAGAATAATGTTGTAATTGAGCAAATTCCCTTCCCTTTATTCATTCCATGCCGGTGGGGGGTACCCTGTTTTAGGGTCCATTGGGGCCTTCTTGCCACTGTTTTACCGCAGGGTGCCTGCAGGAGTGCCTCTTGCGAACTCGACCCGCTCTCCTGAGTGAGTCCAATATTTCCACGGAGCTAGGCCCTGGCCTTTGGCCTGGACAGTGCTGGGCCCCCGGGCGGGGATCCTCAGCGCCGCGCGGCGGCGCCCACGGTCCTGGGCCCAGGGATGACGGTATGCCTTGAGGCGGGCGATCTGCCCGCGCCAAACGCACTCCCACCATTCTCAGGGGCTGGCGCCCGCGGCCTGGGAATGACAGGGTACATTGAAGCGGGCGCTTTGCGTGCGCAACACGTACTCTTGAAAGTCTGAAGGGGCCCCAGGGCGCACACAAATAAATACACACAAATACAAGCAGTCCTCCTATTTTCCAACATTTTCAGTGTTTTTGTCTTCCCCCCCACCTCCCATATTTTCCTACATTTTCCTGGGAGTCGGCGATTCATTGAGTCTGTGTGTTTCTTCCCCTCCTGAAAGTCCCCCGCAATTCGACGCCCGGGCCCCGGCGCCCCGAACCGGGGACCCGCAGGCGAGGCCCCCTCAGTTTCGGGCCGCGGCGCCGCGCGGCGGGGCCTCTGCGGGCCGGGGCCTTGGAATGATGGGGTACCCATCGGTCGGAAGAAGTACGTAGAACCATGATGTAGGAAGGCGTTGAAAGTAGATTGGGTGTCCGCTCGCCCCCTCAAAGGACGGAAGAGGTGAAACCACTCGATCGTTGAGGTAGGAAGGCGCTGAAAGTAGATCGGAATCTGGGAGTCCAAAAATACCTACTTTCAACGACCGATGGGTACCCTGAAGCGAGCGCCCTGCGCGCGCCACACGCATCGCCGGAGGTTCCCCCGGATTCCAATGTCCAGGGCCTGGCGCCCTGCGCCTGCGGCCCGCGGGCAAGGCCCCCGCAGTTCCGGGCCTCCAGCTCACCATCTCCCCCAGGGTCGGCGGGGCCCACGGCGTGATATCTGAGGAGAGGCGATCCAACTCCAGCCGGCGCGAAGCCGCCCAGGACAGAGTGCACGTCGACTGCGCGAGACGCCAACGGCTGCTCGATGGGCGTCGCATCCGCAGCTCTGACCACGGACCAGTCCAGCGGAGCCACGGACGGTAGAGCCAAGTCGGGCCTGTCCCCCTGCAGGGGGGTTTTCGACGAAAAATAAAATATACACCAACAGTAATCCAAACATGATCAAATAATAATATGGGGATTATGGTTCGAATACGTTTTGGGCAATTGTTGGTGTATTTTTGCTGCATTTTTCCATTCGTCGTCGAAAATCCCAGTGCGAGCCACCGGCGGGCCGCTATTCTCAGGAATTTCTGGATTTTTGGAATTTGTGGAATTTCTAGAATTTTTTGAATTTCTGGAATTCTGGAATGTGTGGAGTGTCTGGAATTTCTGGAATTTCTGGAATTTCTGGAATCTCAGGAATTTCTGGATGTTTGGAATTTCTGGAATTTCTGGAATTTCTAGAATGTCTGGAATTCTGGAATGTGTGGAGTGCCTGGAATTTTTGGAACTTCTGCAATTTCTGGCAATCGCAAAAAAATCCAAACATTCCGGAAATTCCAAAAATTCAAAAAAAAATCCAAAAATCCCAGAATTCCAGCAATTCCAAAAATCCCAAACATTCCAGAAATTCCAAAAATTCCAGAAATTCCAGAAATCCCAGAAGATCTCAAAATTCCAGAAGTTCCACACATTCCACAAATTCCAGACCTGGGGGAGGAGGTGGAGGTGGAGGTGGAGGAGGAGAAGGAGGGGGGGAGGAGGGGGAGGAGGAGGAGGAGGAGCAGGAGGAGGAGGAGGAGGGAGGAGGGAGGAGGGAGGCGACGAGATGGAAGGGGATGTCGGAGTCTTAGTGGTCGTCGGAGACGGATTAGTATGAGTAGGCGGAGAAAAAGGGGCCCTTCCCTGGTTTGAGATTAAGAGGAGAGAGGAGGGAACGAGGAGGACGATGAGGAGGAGGAGCAGGAGCTGTCATGATGCCACGCGGCACTGCGTTGCGCACCTTACATGGCCCGCCCGGCAGGGAGAAAGCGGAGGAGGAAGGGCTGGCTGGAGAGAGGGGGAGAGCAAAGGGAGGGAGAGGGAACCGAGCAAAGGGAGGGAGAGAGGGAGGAAACAAAGAAAGAGGCCTCCCACGAGCCTCCCGAGCCTCGAGCCTCCGCGGCTTCGGCAAGCCTGCGACGCAACCCCTCGGGGCAGTGCACCTTGCTTCCGCCGTTTCCTCCTGCCCCCTCCTGCCTCTTCCTCATGCACCTCCTCCATATCCTCCTGTTCCTCCTCCTCCTCCTACTCCTCCTTCTCCTCCTGCTCCTCGTCCCCCCCTCCCTCATCGTCAACGCCGCCGCTACCTTCCCCTCCTCCCCGATCTCCCCCTCCTCCTCCTCCTCCTCCTCCTCCTCCTCCTCCTCATCCTCCTCCTCTTCCTCCCCTCCTTTATCGTCAACAGCGCCGCCACCTTCCCCACCTCTTCCTCCTCCCCCACCTCCTCCTCCGTCCCCTCCTCCCCCTTTTTCCTCATCCTCCTCCCCCACCTCCTCCTGCTCCTCCTCCCCCTCCTCTCCATCATCGTCAACGCCGCCGCCGCCTCCCCCTTCTCACTCCTCCCCCTCCTCCTCCTCCTCCTCCTCCTCTCCTCCTGCTCCTCCTCCTCCTCCTCCTCCTCCTCCTCCTCCTCCTCCTCCCCTACCCACCTCAATCGTCAACGCGCGCCGCCACCTCCCCCCCTTATCCTCGTCCTCCTCCTCCTCCTCTTTCTGTTCCTCCTTCTCCTCCTCCTCCCTTTCCTCCTCTCCCTGGCCATCACCACCATCACAACCACCACCACCCCACCACCACCACCACCCCACTACCACCACCACCACCCCCCACACCTCTTCCTCCCCGACCTCCCCCACCCTCCTTTTCCTCCACCCCCTCCTACTCGTCAGCGCCGCCACCAGCACCGCCACCTCCCCCCCCTCCTCCTCGCGGTCCTTCTCCTCCTCCTCGTCCTCCTCCTCCTTCTCGCCCCCCTCCTCCTCTTCCTCCTCCTACCTCGTTCCCTCTTGACGACCGCCGCCGCCGCTGGCTGGGCCGCGCAAACACGCGCAGCACGAAGGCGCGGGGCGGAGCAAGAACCCCGAGGACAACGCCGACGACGACGACGACGACGACGACGACGACGACGAGCAACCGTCCCCCAAAAGAGCGAACAGCAGTTAGGAGGAGGATGGGGATGAGGAGGGGGATGAGGAGGAGGAGGAGGAGGAGGAGGAGGAAGAGGAGGAGGGGGAGGGAGGGGGAGGAGGGGGTCGACGCGCAACCCACATATCGACGCGCAACCAACAGACGTTCACGGATGAGGCCCTTGGAGACGCTAGCAGCGTTTACGAAGCGTTCCTCTCCGCCCCCTTCTTCGGCCCGTGCCGCTCGAAGTCCGCCCCCCCCCTCTGAGGCCACCAGCTCGGGCGCCTCTCCGCGGAGAGCGTCGCCTGCACGTGGGTGGCCCCCGCGGCCTCTGGGCCCAGGGCGGCGCTCGCCCGCGTCGCTGGCGCCGACGCGAACGAGCTGAGCAGGGACGCCGCGAGCACGATCGTGCTCAAGGACGTCATGAGGGCCCTCGAGAAGAGCTGGGGGGGGGAGCGTCGCCCACGCAAAAGTCGCCTGCCATCTGCGCTTGCGGCGTCGGCGCGATTCCGCGCACGAGGTGGCACCCATGATGATCCCCCCCGTTCCCCTCATTGTTCTCCTCGATGTTTTTGTTCTCCTCGTCCTCCTCCTCGTCCTCCTCTTCTTCCTCCTCGCCCTCCTCCTCCTCCTCCTCCTCCCCCTCCTCCCCCTCCTCCTCCTCCTCCTCCTCCTCCTCCCCCCCCCCCTGAGCGTCAGCATGTCCCTCCGATGTTATCCTTCTCACCGTGACGCGATTGCTCCTTCTATGGTTCCCCCCCCCCCATCGGCCTTGCCTACTTTCTCCCCGCTGCTGCGCTGCGCCCCGCGCCGCCCCCGACCCGCAGGGATCGGTGGCGCACGCGCGGCGGACGGAAGCAGGATGTGAGCTGGGCGGAGCAAGGGATGGGTGGAGCAGAGAAATCGGGTTTTTCGTTTTTGTGCATATACAGTTGGCAAGACAAGCGCGAACAGACGTCAAATAAAGACCCGCTCATGTCACGACATATCCAATGTATCACGGCACATCAATCCGCAGCACCGCAACAAAGGGACGTGGACGGCGCGGGTAAAAACATCCTTTGCGGTCGGCCGCGCCATATCCTCGGAAAGTGACGGCGACGGTCAAGCGGAAATTGCTCGCCCCACGCTGACGTCCTACCCACCTTCACCATCCCGTCCAGGGAAACCCATCGCTGCTACTGTCAGCATGCCGAAATGAACCTAAACTCGCGGATGCCATCTGCAGCGCACGCATTGCCGAACGTTCTAAGGTTGCCACAAATAACAGAAAACAGCCCAGTAACACCGAAGCAACCAGCCGAATTGTTGAGTCCCCGCGCGACCCATGGGCGCACGCTGGGGCTCGCCGCCGGCTCCGCGAAAACGATTGCCATACAGCAGGGACGTCTCGGCGCAGCTCGCTCCGCGC
>CAUYUJ010006213.1:92500-117500 GCA_963575745.1 Prorocentrum cordatum | reverse complement strand
TGGATTTCTGGAATGTCTGGAATTTCTGGAATTTCTGGGTTCCTGGAATTTCTGGAATTTCTGGGATTTCTGGATTTCTGAAGGTCTGCCATCTTGTACTAGTTAGAAGGATACCAGAGGTTTGATAAATTCCAGAAAATCCAAAAATTCCAAAAATTCTAGAAATTCCATACATATTCCAGAAATTCCAGAGGAATTCCAGACATTCCAAAAATTCCAGAAATCCAAAAATCCCAAAAAATCCTCAGGATAGCGGCGCCGGCCGTGACCTGCAATGAACATTCGTATGAGCTTCACAGATTGAGGGCGGGTCGTTGTCAAAATGTGACTCTCGCCTCAGCGCGGCGCACATTCTTTTTCAAAATTTGCAAGAATTTCACGGATTGAGGGCGGGGGGTTTTCAAAATGTGGCTCTCGCCTTAGCGCAGCGCACATTCTGATTCAACATTTGCAAGAGCTTCACGGATTGAGGGCGGGTGGTTTTAAAAATGTGGCTCTCGCCTTAGCGCCGCGCACATTCGTTTTCAAGCTTTGCAAGAGCTTCACGGAGTCCCATGATCAACGTGCCAGAAATAGTGTTTCGGGACGGATTCTGGGTTTTGCGGGCGCAGAAGTTATGTTGATGCGCGGTGTTGAAGTCCCCAAAATGGCGCTCTGGCACGATTCCGGATCGTTAAGACGCAGCAGTTAGGTTGATACATGGCGTTGAAATCCCGAGAACAATGCTTTGGCATATTTCAGGATCTTCAAACGGTTGTCTTCCAACGAGGCAGTTCATTCAATGGAAATGGACCGTTGTAGGAGCCTATAAAGGCTGAGCTTCGAGGGAGGGTTCATCCCGACATCGTTGATGACTCTTGGGTTTTCTCTGGTCCTCCTCCTCCTCCTCCTCCTCGTGTGCCTCTGCGCCCCTCCTCCCCGCCTCGTCCTCCTCTTCATCTGTCGACTGGCGGTGGCAGTCGTGTTCCCAGAAGGCTCTCCAAAACCAATATTGGCCCTGGGAACGCGATGGGTTGGCCCGCGTTGGAGGGCATCCGGAATGCCTCTGGGCCCGTCTTTGAATGATCTGGGGAGGCAGGAAGGATGGAGGGAGCAGCGGCGGAGTAGGAGCTGCGCCTTTATCTCTTCTGCTGGCCCTCTCTGGGACGTCGCTTGCGCCGTCTCCGGATGTATGGGGGGCGCAGGCAGGCGACCACGGCAAAGTCTGTGAAATAACCAACGGGAAATCTATGATTTCTGCGTATTGGGGCTCTCTCGGGAACAAGCTTGGAGCCCTCTTTGGGCGGGCTGAACGCTTCGTGGGCCGTCTCGGCGCGGCGCTGCGGCCGCTATGGCGCCCTGTGGGTTCCCTCGAGGGCCCTCGTGGCGTGTCCAAGCTCATTTGAGGGGCTATCTCGGGGCCCATTGAGTTATCAGGGGCGCGTCTTGGGTCCTCTTGGCGCCCCCGTGGGGCGTGTTGGGGCTCTTCGGCGCGATCTTGCGCCGTCTCCCGTCGTCGGGCACCAGAGCAAGCGACAAGGGGAAACTCTTGGACCAACAAATATGTACATTCAATGATTTCTGTTTACGGGGGACCTATCGGAGAACAAGCAGCTTGGCGCCCTCCTGGGGCGTCTTCGAGGCCTCGTGGGCCGTCTCGAAGCAATGGTGGGCGCGGTGGGGCGTCATGGAGCCCTCTGGACCCCTTTCAGGGCGCTTGTGGAGCGTCGAGGCTTGCCAGCCCGTTTGCGGATGATCTGGGAAGGCAGGAAGGATGGAGGGACGAGGGAGCAGCGACTGAGTACTTGCAGGACGCAAGGCCCTTGGAGGCCGGCGTCGGGACTTTTTGTGGGCGGCGGGCGACCAGTGAAAACGGCGAAGGACGGGCCGCTGAGGCAAGGACACAAGGGTACTCTAGATGAAAGCGCGCGTCCTTCCTAGGCGCGTTGACTGTACTCGTGACTGTGTGATGGCGCTGCCTTGGCGCGGCCACATGAGCACACGTGCGTGTATGACACGGGTACGAGGCCGCTGCCGGTTGCGTGCAAGGCATGGTGTAACACATACTTGCCATTAAGACCAAAACCTTGCCATCGCTCGGACGTCCATGTCTCGTGTATGTTTCGATGTCGTGCGTTGTTTTTCGCAAATGATCCAAGATGCTCGTCAATGGTCCTTGCCGCAGAGAAATGCGCACGTCCGAGCAATGCCAAGGGACAGCTTTCATTGGCTTGCTTTCGTGAAGCCAATCGTTTTCTTCAACTATGATTGGCGCCGTGTGGCTTAGCAGCTGCAGCCGAATAACAGAGCACCATCAGGAGGGCTTGCAATTCATGGCTGGCGACTGGACCGATGTCTGCGGCTAGAACGTTATCCTCAGGAGTCATGGATCACTCTCAATGACACGATAATGGGCACGTTGGTTGCGATAACGACAAAGACGGTCAGTCTTGAGAAGACACAGCACCCTTCGCAGTGGGTCAACGGGGCCCCACGAAAGGAGACACGACGAGCGCTTCAAGGAGAGATTATGTAGTTGCCGTCCGCCTTCTCGAAGAACCCAACATCATCGCAGACGTGGCAAACGAGACTTGCATACGTAGCGCTGCGCGCACGCCAGCTAGCTTTAGGTCGGGCATGTTCCCCTACTGGCAGATCTTGGACGAATTCGCCGGCCCAATAGGCCAGAGGCGTGCTAAGATCTCCGGTAGCTGGTAAACAATATTTCTAGTTCGCGCGCGCGGGGCGGGCCCTGGGGGTCCCCGGACGAAAAGTACTCCGGCAAAGTCCCAGCAAGGTCTGTTCAAGGATGTCGGAACTCTTGTTCGGAGCCCCAGAGGGCTCCGAATCGGTCCAAGAGGGCCCCAACAGGTCTCTCATACTCTCCCAGAGGCCCCCAAGACGCCCAAAGAGCGCTCCAAGATGATGACCCCAAGACGGCCCAAGAGGCCTCCAAGTGGCCTCCAAGAGGCCTCACAAAAGGGCCCGACAGGACAAGATCGTCAATTTTACGATGGTTTTGGACGGATTTTGGCCTTGTCGCCTTTTCGGCCATCCGACGCTCCAAGACGGCCCACGAGGCCCCCAAGAGCGCCCCAAGACGGGCCAAAAGTCTTCCAAGAGGGCCCCGAGAGGGCCCAAGCGGGCCCCGAGACGGCCCAAGAGGCGCCCAAGACGGCCCAAGACGGCCCCAAGACGGCCCCAAGAGGGGCCCAAGAGGGGGACCACGAATCGAAAACTCGAGCCTTCCGCCCCAAGAGAGCCCCAGGAGGCCCCGAGAGGCCCTCAAGAGGCCCCCAAGAGGCCCCAAGATGCCGCCAAGAGGCCCCCAAGAGGCCCCAGGAGGCCCCCAGGAGGCCCAAAAGAGGCCCCAAGAGTTCAAAAATGCCTCCCAGGCGCCCCCGAACGGCTTCTCAAAAGACCCCAAGAGGCCTCCCAAAGAAGCATCGACGACGACCCTGTTTGGCCCCAAGAGCATCACAAGATGCCAACGAGAGGCTTCCTCATCCGCCCCTTCCCCTTCCTCCTCCTCCTCCTCCTCCTCCTCCTCCTCCTCCTCCTCCTCCTCCTACTTATCTTCATTCTCCTCCTCTCCTTCTCAGCCTCTCCTCCTCCTCCTCCCCTCCCCTTCCCCATCCTCATCTTCCTCCTCCTCGGCGGCGCCACAATGGCCCCGGGCCCACGGCGAAGCAGTAGCGATCATGTAACATGGGCCGGCAGAATGAGCGAAGCGATTGAATAACGAAACATTGCCCAACAATATTCAAACATGGTCGAAAGTTAATCGAAAAATCATTCCCATATTTTCGTTTGACTATTTTTGAATATTCCTCCTGTCGAGGAACGCGCCCGACTTAAAGCTAGTTCGCTGCGCGCGGCTAGCGTGCGCTCACGAGCCCAGTGAGGAACCACACTGGCTAGACATGCCGAGGACCGTCCTCACATCAGAACGAAGGACGTGAGCTCCACTGCTGCTTGCAGCTCCAGCGAGTCCACTGTTCCTCCATCTGTTTCTCTTGGTTGGGAGTCCGAGTGCTAGTCTGTGCGCAACTCCCCTCGTCGGCCCCCGTGCAGCCCAGAAGCAAGACGGCCAATGGCACGTTGAGGCGTGGCAGAATGCAAGACCTGTCTGGTCCACCGCCCCACCCCCCACTCCCCAGGCCACGCTCACGGGCGTGCATCGCGTCCCCCCCCTTCTACCTGGTAGATAAACCACGAGGCCGCCCTCCCCAGGCCGCTTGTAAAAAACTATGGGTTCGCGCTCCCGAGGCTACGACCCCTTGTGAAAGATAGGGGTTCGCGCTCCCGAGGCTGCGCTCCCTTTTCAAACCAAAAAACTATGGATCCACGCTCTCGATCCGAGACGGCCGCCGAGGCAGGCAACCAAGATCGCCAAGATGGCCCAAGATGCCTCTAAGACGGCCCAAGATGCTCCCAAGGCGGCTCAAGGATTGCCCCAAGACGGCCCAAGAGGCCTCAAGACGGCACATGAGGGACACAAGAGGACTCCCCGTAGGGCTCAAAGAAGCCCAAGCCCACAATCTCCCAATTAGTGTTTCAAAGATTTGGACGGCTTCGCCTTTTCGTAGTTCCTGCAACTCCAGCATTGCACGAGTGACCGCGAACACATGTGAGCCACGGATCAGCTGTTGCCAATGGAAATGGGAAGTCGATCTGTAAATACTGCACATTGCACGACGGTGCCAAGTCGGAGACGAGTGGCCGCCCATCCACGTACACACGAATGTGCATGTGGTCGGTGGGAGCGCTCGTTGAACTGCACCTCAATTGTGAAAGCAGTGTGAAAGTTGTCTTATTTGGCGTTTCAACATTGGGCGGAAGGGGGGGTGGGAGGGGGGGTCTGGTTCCGGACCTCTGCTTAACGCGACTGTTTGCAGCGGTACGTCCTACGGGGGAGACTCCACCTGCTCGAAACAGGCGCCCAAAATAGCCAAGATCTACGCCAGGGGGGGAGGGGGAGTGCGAGTGCCTGCGCCGATCGGCAAGACAGTGAATAAGAAAACGACGACCATTCTTACTCCCAGATCACTGTTCCTCCACTCAGCTTGCGGGGACCTTGTCAAACCCCAGTGACGCATCGGATCACAGTCTGAGCTGGCACGATGGGAACACACAGTGGGCAGGGCTGTTTAGTAAACGGCCAGGGCCGTTTAGTGAACGCCAATTGTCGTGGTCCTGGTGCTTTTTCCTCCCTTGATTTCTTACTCCCAGATCACTGTTCCTCCACTCGGATTGCGGGCACGTCGTGGAACCCCAGTGGCGCATCGGATGACAGTCTGAGCTGGCACGAGGGGGACACACGGTGGCGGGCGAACTGTACAGGGAACCCGAAGGAAGAACGATCACGTGGGAGCTTGTCTACGCCTTTGGCTTCTCGGGGTGCTCCACACAGGAGGAGGAGGAGGAGGAGGAGGAGGATGAGGAGGAGGAGGAGGAGGAGGAGGAGGTGGAGGTGGAGGAGGAGGTGAAGGAGGGGGAGAGGAAGAGGAGGAGGAGGAGACGGAGGAAGAGGAGGAGGAGGAGGAGGAGGAGGAGGAGGAGGACCCCTCGCCTCCCGATTCCCTCTCCCCTCCTTTTCTCTTGTCCCCCCCCCCTAAGGACACCTTGGAATCCAAGTACCGGAAACAATTGAGCAACATTCACGTAGAACAAATGATATCATATGGCTTGAACTCCCCCCCCTCCCCCCAACTGCAATGTTGGTGTCGGATCTTCCGATTTGGGGCCTTCGAGTGGTTTCCAAGGAACGTGCCAACTTTGAGTTGCGGGGAGGGCGGGAGTGTTGCTGAATTTCTTCCCTCAGCCGTATCTTGAAAAGGACATTCGCTCAGACAAGTGGTGTTCCCGCGCCTACAAAGATGGTCTCGGGGTGGTGCTCCATGCCCTTGCGGTTCTGACCTCTGGTGCGATGGGGCAGAGGTGGTCAGGCGCACCGCAAAGCTCAGCGCGGGCAGATCGCCAGTCCACAGAGTGCCCTTCTCTGTGCCAGCCACCCATCCCCGCATCACCGCCCGCAGGCACGAGAAATCTATGCCGAAAAACCCACGCGGGCGTGCGGGAGATCTGCTGGCCGCACTCTGCCGTAGAGTCGCCCCACAAGATCTGTGCATTTCACGGTGCGCGTGTAGCGCATGCAGGTGTGTGTGTGTGTGTGCGCAAGCGTGAACCAGCTGCGAACGACCAGATGCACGCACCCCTTGCTTCTGGATGCTAGTCGGCGGATGGGCGACTGGGATTACATGAGTTGCGTGCAGATTGATGGACATGGTGCTGCTAAGATTTCTCTCGCACCACGGACAAGGACGACGACGCACCAAGCTAATGCAGAAATGTCGCCGAGACCGCGCAGCAACCCTGCTCAAAAGGCCGTTGTTGTTTTGTTTGCTTCTTGGTTTATATAAAAAACAAACATCGACGGCCAAAGACCCACAAGTGGGCGAAGAGGTAATATGAGGGAGGTCGGCCACTGAGGCCGACCCACCCACCGCATTCGTCCGACGAGCCCGAGGTCTGGCACGGCGGAAAACCCGCTTCGGCCTCTCCACCTATGCGGAGGGCCGAAGCGTGCGGCGATGCAGCGGGAACAAATCCAACACGGCCCGCAACGGCGGGCCCCTCTGCGTCCGCCGTCCGCTCGCTTTGGGCAGGACTGACCAGAGCCAGGCCTGGAGTAGTCAGTTCCTGCCCTGAACGGGGAGTGGGGCCTGGGGGCAGCCTCAAGACGGCCATCCCTCGCTGCCCCCCCCCCCGGCAGAAGACCCCGCCCAGGCTGCTAGAAGCAGCGGCACGCTTCCCGCCCCATGCGCCGACGCCCCCCCCCCCGAGGGCCCGTGGCCCCGCGTGAGGCGAGGCCGACTGCGGCCCTCTGGTGGGGTGCCGTGGCGCATGGAGGGCCCGCGGGCCTCAGCTCTGCCATTCCCTCCAGAGAAGAGGAAGAACCAACGGCGCAAGATGCGGAGGCGCCGCCTGGGGTGCCCGCGAGGGCCGCCTGTCCAGGCTTTGCCTGCGCGGCCGAGCTGGCCCCTAGCTCTGGGCCAAACAAGAACTCAGCCGCCTCTTCGTCGGCCGCAGACACACCATCCCAGGGGGCACCGCCCGAGGGTTGCAACATGACGGAATGAGACCCCCCCCGCCCTCGGCCCCACCGACTCCGCCCCCCGCTCCGTGGCCTGACCCTCCTTCGTGGGGTACCCTCTCCTTAGGGAATAGAGGGGCCCCGCCCAAGTCCGTGCGGGGCCAGAGGGGCATCGCTCGAGCCGCGAGCTTGACGACAGCACGGGAAACAGACACAAGATGCGAAAACCGCTGGTGGCCATCTCCCGTACCGCCAGGATGCAAAGACGCACCGAACTTCGCGGCTCTGTCGGCCCAGTCGTTGCCCCTCCCCTTGAAGTGCTCGCCGTCGTCAAGCGAGAAGTCCAGCTCGAAGTGAGCCTGCACCGTAGCAACGCCGTCGATGGCGCCGTCGACTAAGGCGTCAGCCTGCAACAAAAACTCCGAATACATCCTGCGGTGCGAGCACCGCTCGGGCCGCACCAACGTCCAAAGCTTGACGACATGCTGGCAATCACTCTTATATCGGACGTGGCTCGGGGATAAATAAGCAGCCGTACCAGCAGGAGCCCCAAACTCCGCAGCCTGGCTGGCCTGAGGATAGCTAGAAGGGAGGGGGCCGTCTAGGATCGCCCGCAGCTCGCCAGCGGCCGCGAGCTTCGCAGCGCCCCACCCCGCTCTCCAAAGCCCCTTTTGATAGGTGACTTCCTACACGAGTCATCCACGAAAATGTTCCCGACCAGCTCTTGCCACATGTCCGCGTGCACGGCGAAGCCACTGGAAATGTCGAGAGGCGTGCCAGATCCAGGCCCGGCATCAAAAACCCTAAACGCCTGCGCCGCAAACGCCTCGTCCCGGCTAAACGGGCGCCGCCGCCGCTCTCCAGGGTGAGGGAACAGCCCAGTTTACAAATGAAACAGCTCGAGGGCCGTCAGGTCGGGCTTCCTGGCGCGCTCTAGCACTCTCAAGGGCATCAACTATTTCCTCGAGTCTTCGCACGACGAACACTCCCAACAACGGTGAAAGATGGTATCCCCTGGCTGCCAGCACCGCGGGCAAATCTCATCCACTTGGCAACCCGCGGCCAGCGCGCGGGCGAGCGGCCAGACAGCGCTGCAGCAGACAGAGCGGATACACCCCTGATCCAGTGCTAAGTACTTCTTGGACGACATAGCTCCCAGCACAACATCGTAGCACAGCCTGTTGTCCTGGCCGCACTTGGCCCCCGCCCCCCTCTCAAGGAGCCTGCAAGATGATTCGCGAAAGGCCTTCTTGAGCAAGGCAGGGGAGGCGGGGGTAAAGGAGAAAGGAGCCCCCAGGCCGCCAACCGCACCAAACGGGTGAGACATAAGCTGGTTGAGCCTGGTACGCGACAACCTCATGGCCCCCGAAGGGCCCCGCGCAGCCCGCCAGCTGGGGCAAGGCCCACTGAAGGCCTGGGCCCAGGCACCCCGCAAGACATCCAAAGAGAAGGCATAGGGGGTGGCGGAGGTTCGTCTAAGCCACACTTCGCGCGCGTAGCGCAGAATGGGAGCAATGGTGCCGAGCCACGTCGGGTCCCCCTTCGATCGCAGCAGCGAGGAAAGAGACCGCCCACCTGCGGATGGCTTCAAGATAGTGCCAGCCAAGCGCCGAACTTTGGCCAGCTCACTGTCAGAGAACCCGTGGACCTCGGAACCGTGCTGCAACGCGGGGAGGGCCCCCGCCGCAAGAAACCTTCGGGCCCTGCGGCCGAGGATGGCCTTGTGGCGCCGAAGACGGCCAGGCCGCCTGGCCGCCTTAGCAGCCCTGGACTTGATTTTGGCGCTTCGGCCCCGAACACTCCTAGCGTTCCCCCCAGTGTCGTCGATCCCGAGGTTAGTCGCCGACTCGAAGCGTGGGCCGACAAGCTGGCCGAAGTGCGGCTGCAGCCGAGAGGCGATAGCCTTCGACGAGCAGACCATGGCCACTGTGTCCATGGCGATTTCGGCGACCATAATTCGCGCGATGCCCCCATGCAGCTCTCCACCCGACTCAATAAGCCCCTGGACAACCGAATCCTCCGAACCGACCGCCTCGAGCCCAGCGTCGCCAATATAGACGTCCAGGGACATGTGCGAGGGGGCCGAAACCGCATCGAACGCATCCAGGCCGAAAACACGGATCACTGTCGTGGCGAACCCGCAACCAACCACCACGCCTCGGAGCGCGCACTGTACTGGCGCCACCGTGGACGCCAGCACCATGTACCTCCCTCCTCGGTACGCCGCCAGGTAGACAGCCGCGACGGCGGGGTGAATTCGGTGCTGGGCAGCGGCATTCGAAGGGATCTGCTCGGATCGCGGCAGCATCTTCTCCTCGGTTCTTGCTGGCCTCGGACCGAAAACATTGGCGCCGCGCAACGTCCTGGGCCCCCTTGAATTTCCCCGTAGCCCAGTAGGGCCTCTCGTTGGCAGCCCACCACTGGACAGCGATGTACCTTCGCGCCTTGGCCCAAAGCCTGCAGGGGCCCCCGAAGACACCGATGGGTCGAAAGCCCGAGGTAGGTTTGGTCAACCAGGCCACGACGAGGGCCCTAAGCTGGCGAGGGAGCATCCCCGAGGTTTCGACCAAAAGCAAAACCTGGGCCAATCCAAAGCCCCGTCCGACAAGTGGGAATAGCGTCGCACGTGGAAGCCGCCCAGCCCCACAGCAGTCCTCCTAGAGAACTTGCACGAAACAAGCGGGTGCATGGCGCCGACAGGAGCGGGATGGGGGGCGTTAAAGGACCCTCTAAACCCGAGCTCCCGACCGACGGCCTTCCAGAGGCCCCCAAACCTGTCCGACTCGGCACGCACAAGCTCGCAAGGGTCCGAAACAACCGATCCGAACATGGACAGGGTCGTAGTCAAGCGCCACGCCACAGAGTCCACCGTGACTTGATGCACCCTTCTCGCTCCGTTATTGGCCCCGTCCAACAGCGACGAACTCCAGTCCTTCGACTGGATCTGAAGAAAAAACGGCTGGCTGCCTCGAGCTGCAGAGCCACGGAAGACCTCAGCTGGAGACATTCCTGCCATACCTGGGCGTCGGCAGGCCGTCCGGGCCACGCGCTGACCGCCGCCTGCGCAACCGAGGAAATTGTGGCGATGACCCCTTGGTGGCGTTGGATGAAGGTGGGAAAGGTGTTGAGGATGGAGCTGTGGGGAGCATGGTCAGCCTTAGCTTCAACGCTGCCTAAGACAGCGCAGACCGTCGCGTGGAGCCACCTGACGGCATGCAGGACGGGGTACCTGAGGGCCCCTTTTATCCTGCCCAAGCACAGGCCTCCACCACTACTGAACATCCTTCCCTCTGGCACCTAAGGAAGGCAGCTCCGCCCCCATGGTGGAACAGAGCTCCCGTTCCCCCGTTTTGTTCGCCCACACTTTACGCGCCTTGGAAAGCGCAGAACCGACCATGTCCCACTGCCTAGCCTGGGCCCTCTGAAGGCCCTGATCCACGAGGTCCCAAACGCGATCGTACCTGGGCGGCTCACGCATCGGACCGATCGGGGGGCCCTCGGGGATCGGCGGGGGCTTCCGGGTGAAACGCAGCCGATCGATTCAGCCCCACTGAGCTCACGGCTTTGGCAAGTCCTGCCGACAGGACGAACAAGTCGATCTTCCTGGGAGGCGATCTTGCTGGGAACTAGGTGTGCTCCTTGGTACACGCGACCTGAGCCTTGAGGTTCTGGGGGAACTCCGAGGGCATCAAATCGTCGGGGTCCAGGTTGAAGTCGCCACCCAGCAAAAAGGGCAAGCCCGTCGTGGAGAGTCGAGCCCAGTGCACTGAGCAGCTCCAAGTTGCCCGCAGACAGCCCTTCGCAATCGTGAAGATAGCACGCGCTGACCAAATAATGCTGGCCCCCAGGGGGGCGGGCAATGGCGGCGAGGACACTCGGACTCGAAAGCAGGAGCGAGTCGGGGGCCGAGCGTAGGCCCATCCCACTGCGGGCCAAAATGCCCCCCCACCCTACATCGTCGGCACTGGCGGGAGCCTGCTGATGATCCTCTCGTGAATGATTGTCTTGATCATCTCTTTCCTCCACAGCTCGTGCCAGCAGCGCGACAATCTCTATCCAGATATCGATAGCCCCTGATGGGCTGTACACAATTCACTCACTTGGTGAGTGTGTGGCCTATCGGCCGCGCGCAGCAGCCTAGCTGGGACTGAAGGGCGCCCTCGAGCCGGAACGGCAGAGGGCACGACAGAGATCAGAGAGGCAACACACATATAAATCACACAGGGGGAGAATATTTTGTCTCTTGGCCCCATACGAAATTCAAACACAGTGGCAGCGCTATTCTGGCATGAAACCTCGCGAAACGAGCAGATATAGAACCACATCTCGCGTTAGCGATCAGATATCATAGAAGAGAAATTCCCGCGAAGCGGGCTGAAGGATTAACATGTGAACGAAAACACCGCGAAGCGGGATATAAAAAAAAACAAAAAAAAAAAAAAAAAAAAAAACACATGAACAAAATCACCGCGAAGTGGGGTGAAATGACATATGAACGAAATCACCGCAAAGCGGGATAATATAATAACCTATGAACGAAATCACAGCGAAATGGGGCGAAATAACATATGAACGAAATCACCGCGAAGTGGGGCGAAATAGCATACATGATTGAGTGAAACTCGGCTGGCGAGATAATTCTTGTGAAAAGAATGCAACAAAACTCGCAAGAGGGAGCGATATGAATAGAAACCACATATCTGAACTCAAGTCTCAGCTGGATCTTGTGGTTCCTCGGCGAGTGGCGGCTTCTCGGCGAGAATGTCGAGCCCTCGAAGCCCTCGCTTCCTCACTGGCTCGAACTCCGGGTCGTGAATTAGCGTCCAGTAGTTCCTGCACATGAAAACGTCTAGCAACTTCTGCGCCTCGTACTTGAACTTAGTGCATCCGTCGGCCACCTGCGCACGAGAATGAACCCATCTGAGTTCAGCACCGCACTCTTGAACTCCCTGCTTGAACGCCATACACTCAATGGCAGCGCGCTTGTCGCTGAGACCAAACGCTGAGCTCTCTGAGCCAGTAACTGCATCGTAGAGGCTCTTGCAGTCGGTCACTAGCACGCTCTTAGGTCCCCTCTTGATCATCTCGTAGCGCTTGTCGCTTTTGAGCTGCGCACTTGCGCTCAGCATCTCCATCCAGGCCAGCTGCGTGTACTCCAGCTCCTCCGCGGCCTCGTTAGCTGCTTGGATCTCTGCACCCAATGATGAACGGCACTTGCGTGTCAGCTTCTTGGAGGCACCTGTGAACACGGTGAGCTTCTGCTTCTTGCCGCTGAGCGCCTCCACCTCGTTCGTGCAAATCACGTAATTAGCCTCCTTGACTGCTCCCATCTGCCCTTGAACACCACGATGCATCAAACCAACAAACCCAAGCCATCTGCTTATAGGGATGCATGGATACTCCAGTACTCGCAAACTCGTGAAAGGTCTTGACTAGCTGGTTGATCCTGCCGAGGTCCTTGACCGTCGCGCTGTTGACCACTGCCTGCAGCATCGAGACATGAACTGCGATCTGCGGCATCGTCTGTGTAGAAAGCCACTGAGCTTGTCCAAAGATAGCTTTGCATGCTGTAACTTCTCCGGCTGTCAGTTTGTCGTCCGGGCTCGCCTTGCGGCCTCGCTTGACGTTGATCGGCTGGATGGTCTTGGCGAACTTTTCTTGACTTAGCCTGAAACCTCCATCTGGGTTTCTGGGAACTTCAACTCCACAAACTGAATAACCGTCTTCATCTGACTTCCACATGCCCCATCGATATAGCGTCTTGAGATGCTCATACCCCCTCTGGAACTCAACGTTGGTGGGGCCACCTGCAATCTGGAAGTCGTCCACGTGCACCAGGATGAGCCCGTTCATCTCGTTGTCTGAGTCCAGCTTGGTGAAGAGACACGGCTCGAGCTTGCATGCATACCAACCTCTGCCCTCCAAATCCTTCTTGACCTTCTCGTATCACCGCCTCGGTGCGTTCGTAGGTCCATAGCAGGCCTTGAGGATCTGCACGACGTCATCGTCGTTGAGCTGCAATACTTCTCGTAGCTGAGGTACTGGTAGTGCATATAGCTCGCGCTCCTCTTCTGTAGCTTCTCCCTGAAGAAACGCTGACGAAGCATCTGCAAGCCACGTCTTCCAATTCATATTGGCCGTCTTCTGGTATAACATCTGGCGCGCTCGCCTCGAGGGTGTTGGCGATTCTGTCTTGAGCGTTTCGAGGTCCTTGTCGGTGTAGCCGATGAGTACAGTCTGGCCTTGGCCTTCTTGCCTTCTTCCGCTTCTGGATCCTCCTTCCACGTAAGTGCCCAGCGCATCTTCATCAGGTCAACGTCCGGCAGCTTGCTCCTGAGTGCGCCCCTGCAAGCCTGAGCGAGTAGAAATTGACCAACTTGTTTTTTCATTGCCACGTCAAACTTAGCCTTGTCCTTGTCGTCCAGCTTCTTGTGGCTGACCTCAATGCGATGTCGCCTGGCCTGTGTCGCAACATACAGCCTGGGATCCTTCACGAAACGGCTTGAATGCATCGCGGGAGGGAACCGCGATAGACACGTAGACGGCCTCCTGGCGCTCGGCGGTGAAGTCCTGGTCCTCGCTGGTCTTCTGAACTGAGTTGGGGTCGTTCGTCGTGTACATACCGGACTCGTCCAGTTCTCCCCCGCGCTTAGCTCCGGTTCTCGTAGTCTGGCGCAACTTCTCGGCCGCGGCTCCTCCTTCCGCTTCTTGGGATCGCCGAACTCCAAGTACAGATAGATTGTCAGGTGGTTGGCCTGGTGGTTCTGGCGCTTCTGAGTCCACAGACGAAAGGTCGTTCTCCTTCTCGTCCTCCTCCGACTTCTAGTCCTCGGACTCCTTCTCCTCTTCCTTGGTCTCGGCTGCCCCTGCAGGCCCCGATGGTGTAGGCGCCGTGGGTGCCTGAGTCTGGGCAGCAGCTGGCTGTCCACCTCCCGTCTTCTGCGGAAAGGGATCCTCCGGCTCCATAACCCATGCGTCATCTTCATCGTCGAGATCTGGAAGGCGTTGTCCGATCAGATCCTCGAACTCGCTGCTCTTGACCTTCAGCATGGCCGCAGTGATGTTGAGAGGAATTGCTTCCCCATGAAGAAGTTTGTGGATCTCCATCTCCGTCTCCGTAGCTGGTCGAAGGTGTCCGCGCCCTGCTCGCAGAAGCCGGCCGCGGTGCTCTATCCAGACGACTGACCCTGGATTGCCGTCTGAGCCGGGCTCTTGCGCGATAACCGTCGCTGGGCCTGCCCAAACTCAAAAAGGCATCTTGACGTTGCCCTGGGCCTTCTCGGACCACCAGTAGCACAGCTGCCCTGTAGTCCAGTGTGTTTTCTCCCTGGTCTTGCGTAGTTCCAGTTGTGCAAGACGTCGTCTGGAAGTAACCTCAAGGAAAGCCTTTCTTGCCTCGAGCCGCACCTTCTGGTTCTTGATGCATTCCCCGTCGTCGGCGTCGTAGGTCTTGCTGAGTAACGGTAAATCGTGCTCTTCTCCGAACACATCTCCCACGATCGCATCCGGCGTCCTGCCCAGCATCATCTCGCATGGGCTGTTGCCCTTGTACCTGCCGAGATCACTCATGGCGGCAATGGCCTCCCAGAGGATCTCATCCGCGGTGACCTTGGCGTCGGATTCCTCCGCGATCTTAGTCATGGTGTCCTTCAGGATGCCGATGTTTCTCTCGCACAGCGCAAGCTGGTTGTGAGCCTGCCGTGCGGTGACGTCTACCATGATGCCGCGCGACGATAACCACTCCTTGACTCTCTTCTCTACGTGGCAGCCTTCGCCGTCTAGACGTAGTAGAGCAGGTCGACCATAGCACTGCATCCACGTCTGCTGCAGCGTCTTGCGAAACACCTCGCCCGATCTCATGAGTCGGCCCTTGAGGTTGAGCTTCCCGCCGCTGAGTCGAGTACCTGCATCGACGATGCATGCCCCTGTCCAAGTCTGCTTGTCACGAGGATCTGTCCAATAG
Source organism: Prorocentrum cordatum (assembly GCA_963575745.1). Taxonomy (NCBI): domain Eukaryota; class Dinophyceae; order Prorocentrales; family Prorocentraceae; genus Prorocentrum; species Prorocentrum cordatum. Next base: position 102,462 of record CAUYUJ010006213.1, on the reverse strand, counting down.
AAGCCGTCCGCCTCGATCGCCTTACCAGGCGTGGCCGGGCTGCGCGGCGCGAGCACCGACTCCATCGGCTTGTTCTTGTGACGTTCGCAAGCCTCGCATCTGAACTCGGCTGCCAGCTTCAAGATAGGGCCTTGAGCACCAGTCCGCTTGAGCACGTCAGTGAGAGTCTTGTTGCTGCGATGCCCGAGCCTGACATGCAGTCTTCGCAGATATCCGTTAACTTTATCAACGTCCACTTCATCCTCCTGTGGCTCGTAAGGTGGATGTGGTGGTGGTGGTACCTGATCTTCAGCTGGGCCGGGTGCTGGATCAGGTAGTTGCTCTTGTTGATCCCCAGGTCTCTTGTAGTAGAGGCGCGTCCTCGTATGGCTCGTGCCTTCCGGCAGCGGGGCGAATATCTCTTCGTCGGTCAGGATGCTCTCGCCCAGCTCGTCGCCAATGAGCGCGTTGGTGTCGAGGTCCCAGGTAAGCCTCCGCACCACAGAAAGCCAGTCAGGACCCTCGGTGTCTGTCCCCATGTGGGTCTTGACGTTCTCGTCCTCGCGCTCCCATCACTCGAACTCGCCCTTGGGATCGATGTCGAGCTCGGCCTCCATTTCTGTCTCCAGCCTCTGCGCCTTGGGTAGCGGCTGCTTCCCGACCAGGCGCCGCTTGGCGACGTGCACGGCCTCGTTGAACTCCGTCTCGAAGTCGCCCCCTGCCCACGCGCACCAAGTAGACCACTCCGCACTTCTCATGATAGACTTGGCCCACTTCTTGCGCATCGCTGCCGGGTAGGCTGCGGTGAACTCGGCAACCTTGCCCTGGATCTCCTCGTGCTTGTGGTTGCGCGGGCTGCCTCGCTGATTTGAGCACGTCCTGCCGATAGTCGCATTTAGGTGCTGGTCGGACGTCGCTATCAGCCACTCCTTCTTGATCAGCTCGCCCGTCTCCGGATATCTCAACCCATAAGCACACCCGTCCACTCGTACAGTGAACAGCTGCCCTCGAAGGCGCTTGAGGTAGGGCAATGACCAGGTCCCGCACTTCAGCGGCAACTCGAAGTCCACTTCAGCTCCCTGATGTAATGCTTGGAAGGCAAGTGGCACGCAAGCCCGGGTGACCTTGTCGTTATTCCTGCGCTTCGCCTCGAGGCGTAGTCGTTGTTATTATGTCCTCTGGTTGGCGTTCTGTATGATCGATCTGGCCGTATATGGTGGTGAGAATACGACCCTTCTCGGATTCTCCATCTTCAGCGTCTCCGAGGCTCTTCGGTAGCCCGTGTTGGTCGTCAGATCGTACTCGTTGTGCTTCCCGAGCCCAATGACGGCGCCGCCGAGCTTCTCGACCTCCATGCCAAGCTTGGGAGCACAGACCTCCAGCAAGTCCAGCTGCCCAAGTCGAACTATCTCTTGAGCATCCTTAGCAGCTGCCGCCTCGAACTCCGCGATCTTGCAGTGGAGCATGTAGATCTGCGCGGCGTTGAGCGTCTTCACCTGACCAGCCACATGGCGGCCCGGATCGTCCTCCTCTGGAGCCTCTTGGCTTCCGCGTCCAAGATCTGGTCGGTCAGTCTCAGCCAATGGTCCACGCCGTTGATCTCTTCGAGAAGGTTCCAGCAGCTGTCCACCGGCACTGGGGCGTCTTCCATCTCTTGCTTCATCTTCCCCATGTGCTCTGTCAGGGTCTCCTTCGCCGGGTCCCATGCCGGGAACTGCATGTTGGTCTGCATCACCAGGTCCAGGTCGATCGCCTCCGAGACCATCTCCAGCTCTTCCTCCTTCACCGTCGCCTTCTTCTGAGGTGGTGCCTTCCACGCTGTCTGACAGGTCTTCGGTCTCGGTGCATGGTATACCGCCCTCGGCGGCGAGGGTGAGCTCGAAGTTGCTGTCCGTGGTGGTGGCGGTCTCGGACTCGCCGTCGTCGGATCCTCCTTCTTGGCCCCCAAGCCCGAAGACGCCGGCCCAGAACTCGACGTCTCCGCGCGGATCCTCCGACACGTGTGGCTGCGCCCGCCTATGCAGCTGCAGCCTGCTCTGCGCCTCCCAGGCGCTCCGCAGCACTCGCGCTCGATGCTGTCGTACTGCCTCTTGATGTCGCCAGCGTCGGTCTCTAGCTCCTCCTTCTTGGCGCTGAACGGCTTCATGAGCGGCGGCTGTCCGAGTGGAAGTCGCCCCTGACATTGGTGGCTCTTGCCGCCTGTGCAGGAACACCCTGCTGTCGCGGTCCCTGGAACTCCGCAGCAGCCGCACCTTGTGCTCGCCAAGGCCATCGAAGTGGCGAAGACCTCCGAGGGTGGCGATGAGCCACGCCAACTTTTGCCACCGCATGATGATCTCATCCGCTGGCTGACATGGAATTGAAAGCTGATCTGTCGCGAGATTCGCAGCTCGATCACCGTCGTGAGCCCAAGAGAATGCGGAAGCTTCTGTCATCAAGGCCTCATGTGTGATAACTTCTCTTCATTCAGCTTCTGGCCCAAAGTCTATCAGAAGATGCCCGCAGCTGGATCTCTCCAGTAGGTATGTCCTGCTGCCTAAGTCTGAAACCTGATCGTCCCAAGCTCGAAATCCACGATCACTCCAAAATGCTTCAGACAAATCCATGCCTATCAAGAGAAGTGCGTCCACTTCCACAACTGAAACTGGAAAGTCGCACTCTTGGCCATCAATATATCCTGGGATACTTGCATGATTTAAGGACTTGGCCTTCTGTTTGTTTCCGAAAGTGAACTCTATCAAGGGCCCCAGGACGATCTTCATGCGGTTTACGCATGCGATCTTCATCATAGTGGCTTGCCATACCTCTGCTGTCTCTAATCCTATCATTGGGGACGTGGCCCCAGAGTCCAAGATACCCTTGAAGGTCCCCGCGAGCTGGGATGCCATAAACACACTGCTCGAAGGCCACGAACACCATGTGAGACTCTCTTCGAGAAGCCCTTGTCGGACACCCCTGAAACCCCAAGAATCTCTGAGGCCTCCGAGTCGGTCGCATTCGGGTTGCTGTCGATCGTATTCGTGACGTTCGTCATGCTGACGATCGCGTTCGTGATGCTGTCGATCGCGTTCGTGATGTTCGTGATGCTGTCGATCGTACTCGGGATGCTGATGTCGATTGATGCATGTACTTCCGTCCAGTCTGCAGCTTCGCTGGAGCCTTGCAATTCTTAGCAATGTGTCCGCGGCCACCGCGCCTCAGGCACGCGGTTTTGGGGTCCGTCTGCCACGACTCATCCCTCGGCTGGTGGTGGCCAGAGTGGCCGGACGAGCCCCTGGTCGAAATCGGCGCCTTGCCTGCCCCCTTGGTCGCTGTCCGCCTGCTCCTCCCTGGCGCTTCTGTCCGAACTGGCCTCCGAAGAACTTCCGTCCGGTCTTCTTCTGGCGCAGCAGCTCGCGAGCCTGCTTGAAGGATCGCTGCCCTTGTTGAGCAGCAGCAAAAACAGCACCCTCTAGGAGTTCATCTCTCAGCTCCGGGTCGTCGCCCGCCTGTTCGTAGATCTCCTGAATATGGCTGGCGAGATCTTTTTCGTCTTCTGCCGCCAACGCAGTGGCGGTCTCGCTGTGCTGGCCCCCCTGCTGGCATGCCTCTTCGGAGTAGTCGTCATCGCCCTCGGCCGCGCAGTTCCTGCTGCGCTGTTGCCGCTGTGGCCTGCCGCCACGGCTGTTGTTGCGGTTGCACTCGTGCTTCTTGTCGAACTGCATGCCGAGGGCCTGCTGGATGGACTGATACCCGTACTTATTCTGAACTGAGGCCAGCACTTGTGAACGTCCATGGTCGTCGAGGCCGGCGTTCTCGAATGGAAACCATGCTCGGGGCGGCACAGGAAATATGGGCTTCTTCTCGTCGAACTCCGCGTCTATCGCTTTGATCGCCTTCTGCATCCGATCCTCTTCGACCTCGAACTGGGCAAGGTAGTCCCGCATACTCGCCCGGTTCTTCCGGTACGTCTCCTTCATGAAGGTTCTCATATACTTGCCGGCGTCCTCTACCTCCAGGGTGCCGCTCTTCTCCCGGAGATACTGACGCAGCTGGCTCACTCCCTTCGGTAACTCAGTGGTGGCGTCCTCCTCGAGGTCATCCAGGGTGTCCAGCTTATCGTACTTCTGCGCTCCCTGCCACGCGCGTCCCTGGAGTTTCGCCATGAGCCTGGGCCCGCAGAGGCCCTTGTCGTCCTTCTTGGTGCCTCTCACATAGAGCCTCGCCCTCATGACGTAGGAGTCGAAACTGCCCACATCTCCATCACAGGAAGGAACCGTCTCATTATTGTCGGCGTCTGTCGTCATGACGAGCCAGTCCGTGGAGCCAGACCGGCCCCGCTACCAACTAAATCGTCGGCACTGGCGGGGGCCTGCTGATGATCCTCTCGTGAATGATTATCTTGATCATCTCTTTCCTCCACAGCTCGCGCCAGCAGCGCAACAATCTCTATCCAGATATCGATAGCCCCTGATGGGCTGTGCACAATTCACTCACTTGGTGAGTGTGTGGCCTATCGGCCGCGCCCAGCAGCCTAGCTGGGACTCAAGGGCGCCCTCGAGCCGGAACGGCAGAGGGCGCGACAGAGATCAGAGAGGCAACGCACATATAAATCACACACACACACACACCCCTCCCCTCCGAGGAGGGCCCCCCCCCCTGGGCCCGCGGCCCCCAGGCTCCAGAGGGGGCGCAGCCATTCCTGCAGCGCCACGCCAAGGCCGCGTCGAGGCCCTCCTGGGACAGAATCTCGCGCTCCTGAATCAACGCAATGTGGGCCCCGCAAGAGCCAAGCCAATCCTTAGTGGCACTTCAAGCGTTGCCATTCGCAATCTGGACAATCAGCTCTAGGCGCTCAGGACTGGGGATGGCGGCAGGGGCACTCGGATGGCTCGGAGCGTCAGCTCTGGAAAAAAAGGCGCGTCGAGACAGCGCCCAGGGCTGCCGCGCGCCTCGGCTGGTCCTCTTGAAGACAAGGGACCTCGACGGGCAGCAGCATTCCCAGACGGCAGCTCGGGAGCCGCTGCACCTCCCGAGCTGCGCTCAGAAGCAAAAAGGGGACCTCCTCCTAGGCGATGACCAGACAAACAATTAAGCGAACGCAGAAAGCCATGATTCAGACAATCCCCCCCGCAGATATGCCCAACGCGACCGCCGCCAACATCGCGCTTGATCTGCAGGGGGGGGGGTCTGATGCGCAGGCTGGGCTTGGCCGGCGGCGCCTGCGCATCGCGCTGCGCCTGCTCGCGCTCACTGATGCAAACATTCACACGATTGGCCTTCGGACTGGCTCTGAGAGCAACCTCCCCCAGGCTCCGAGGAGGAGGCGGCGCCTGGAGCAGCAGCCCCGCCAGCACTACCAGCACTAGCCTCTGCGGCCGAGGGGGGGGCGCCCGCTGCTTCGCCGTCAGCGGCGCGGCGCTTCTTCCCCGCAAGGCGCGCGGCCATTGCTCGCTGAGCTGCGCGGGCCTCTCGAGCTGCCTCCGCGGCCTTCGTGGAAAACTCTCGCGCCATATCCTGCAACCCCTTATGCAACTGCTCCTGGCGCTTTTGAACTTCCTGAAGGTCCGCGCGATCCAACTCATCAGCATCATCATCATCAACAGCAACAACAACAGCGGCAGCGCTCCCCATGTCGATGCGGAAAGAGCCGACCTTGCCCTCCAGCAAACTCTCCAAGTCGATCGTGGGAGGGTCCACGCATTCGGCCCGCCCAGGCTTGGCGGCGTTGGCCTTGGCGACCTTCTGGGTGAGCTCGCAATGCGCCTGGTCCAGGTGCTTGAACTCCCCCGCCGTGACCGCCAGATGCCGCCGCTGGTTCGCCAACAGGTCCTCCGTCTTCTCCATCTTGGCCAGCTCCTTTTCCATCTGCTTGCCGTGCCGCAGCCGCTCTTTCTGGCACCTCGCGAGCTGGTCCTCCAGCGACTCAGGTGCCTTCGGCGGCGGCCGCAAGGCCTGCAGCTGAGCGCGGCACCTCCCCGCCTCGAAGGAGTTTCCAACCTTGGCATGCAGCTTGATGAAACTCTCGAACTCCTCAGCCGTGAGGCTGGCAACTGACTCGGGCTGCTGGAGGCCCCTTTTGCGGGCCTGGGACCAAGGCATGAGGCTGCTGCTGCTGCTGCTGCCCGCTGCCCTGGCCGCCCGCCGAGCCGCCGCTGCCACGCTGGTCAGCACCGCCTGGGGGTCCATGCTGCGGCCAGGACCAAAGGCCTGGGCTTGGACCCCGCCACCCGCCTCCGCCAAAGTATGGCATCTGCGGGCCGACTGCGAACGGCGAGCGAACCTGAGGGGCGACTCCCTGAGCCCAGACACCAGCAGGACGAGCGGGAGCAAACACAAGAACACCACCATGATACGGATCTTTGCAATTCTTACACGACATCGAAGAGAACGGGTCCTTCCCACAACAACACTTGGTGCACAGCCACATGGCACCCTGGATAGTGCCGCTGCCTGTGCCACTTCCTTTGCCACCCTGCCCTCCATGTGCCGCCTGACGCGTCCAGGGCTTCCGCGAGAAATCATGGGCCATGAGCACTTGGAAGACATGCGGAAACGTTGGGGCAAGCCCCGTACAGTAGCCGAAGTAACTGTATGCACGAAAGAAAGATGCCTGGGGAAACCAGGACGTGGTGGGGCCGCAAATCCCCTCGCCAGTGAGGTCAAACCCTGAGCGAAACGCTACGGACTTGAACCAAAATGGCTTGAGCCAAAATGGCTACGGAGCTCAACAGGCCGTCCTGCGAGCGTTGCCGAAACACCGCCGATCGAAGTCGACCGTGGGGCGAGGAGACCAAAAAACTGCAATAACCCTGGACTCGGGTAGAGGGGGAAATGAGGAGGGGGGAGGGGGAAAGCAGAGGAAAGAGAGGGAGAAATGGTGTTGCTAACATTTGCGCACGTCAACGTGCGCGCGAATTTGCATTGAATCGAGGGCTTGGCACAGCAGCGTGGGTCGGGTATATGAGCACCTTCGTCAAGGACCCAAAGTCCCATGCAGCTGCCTCAAGCAGTAACATCCGAAGGTTCATAATCCAGACACGATGAATAAGCATACACGCACCAACATTCAAGTTATTCTTAACCCTCGTGACTGCACGTGTGCGAGGACATGCCTTTCTCTCGGTGCCGACGAGCATGCGCGCTTGTGAAGGCAAAGCCAGGGCGAGGATAAAGTCTGGCGAGAATGAATCGAGAATCCCTGAGATCTGGCGTCTTTGGAGGATGTTTCGTGCGCCGCGGCCTTCCCAGAGCGCTTCAGAGCGCTCTGAGAGCATTCTGGGACGCTCTGAAACGGATTTATCCTCATTCTAGCCCCGTCCGGCTTGTTCCTACTATGCGCATTTGTGCACATGATCGTTCCCTGAAAACGTGTCTGGGGAAACCAACAAGTACTGATACCGCCACTCCCCAGACCTCGCCAGGGGTGCGTCATGACCAGGATTTCGAAGCGAATCCAGCGGTGGCGACGAGGGCCGCCCAGGAGGCCCAAAAAATTGGAAAACGAGGCGAGTGTATCGGTACGGTTGATGGACAAAATCCTGCACCTTTTTTGACTTTTTTTTTCCGCCCCCCGCGCCCCCAATTTACTATTGGCAGGCCGTGGCGCGATTTGCTGATCCGCCGACTGGCCCAAGTCCTGCACCCCGCGGGCGCAGCCAATCAACATTGAATCGGGGGCAGGGGGGCGCGTGGAAGTTTGCGCCGTCGCCCCGGTTTCGCGGCTGGTGCAGGATTTTGCCCATCAACCGTATCGGTACCTTTTCCTCCTCTGACTGCCTGGCAAAAAATCCCACACACTTGTGCTGAGGGCAGGCGTGGACGAATATGCGAGGCCGGTGTCGGTGACCCGTGGTCTCTCTCTCTCCCGTAGGGTCTCCCGTGCGGTTTTTCCCGTCCCGTGCATGATCTCCAGCATGGTCTCCCGGATGCGGTGGGGGCGTTGGATAAGGAACCCTTAGATAAGGACTCCAGGGTCTGGGAACCGGTGGAACTCCAATCGAGGCTTGGCCATGGATGTCACCGCCGCCTTCATCAGATGAGGAACCCTCCAGGGTCTGCAGCCTCCTGGGCACATTCCTTAACCAACGCCCCCACCGCATTTTCTCATGAGCCACCGACGGAATGAGGGGCTCTGTTGCCTCCTCGGGGGACCTCGTCTGTCCCGTCGCGGCCCTATCCGCGTCGAATCCGTGCCGAATGCATGTCGGACTCGTCGGATCCGTGTCGAGCCCGTGTCGAGCCCGTGTCGACTCCGCGTCGGATCCACGCCAAATCCGCGCCGAGTGCGCATCGAGCCCGCGTCGGGCACAAGAGAAGACACCAGTTTGGGGGACAGGCGAGGTCTCAACGTAACCACCCCTCCCACGGACACGCTGCATGGGGAGCAGGGCGCGGTGGCATCCGGCAAGAACCACTGAAGAAACGAGTCCGCCCTCGTGCTGGCGTGCTGGCGTTGCCCCCACAAGCAGTGACGACACACGCTGTCTTCAGAATCAGTCAGCCTCAAGCGTACAGCAAAGGGTGCTCGGCCAGGGCCACTCGGACACGATTCACTCGGACACGAGCCACCGGCCTGTGGAGTCCGCAGCCACCTCCTCATCCGCCACCGCGGAGAGAACAGAACTGTTGACATCATGAGCTGCGTAGACAGAGTCGGCCCAACAAGACTAAAACCGACTGCTTGCCACAAAGCAGTACTCACATACAGATGCTGTGCCCATGCGAATTTCCCAGCTGGAATCCGATGACATGTGGTGGCAATGCTGTTTGGGAGCCCAACTGTTTCCATGCTACCCCTTTGCACCTGGATGAGCTACGCTGTCAAAGGCCTGAACCATATTCATGCGATCTCCACTGAAAAACTCCAGAACCATTGCTGTGTGCGCTTGCTCACATGGAGGCCTTGTTGCGGCAAAGCTTGCAAGACCAGAGCGCACAGGGGAACTAAGCCGATGGCGTTGCACCTTCTTCATCATCTGCTGCACCGAACGCTGTGGTGACTGGTCCTGAAACGACACCGACGCAGTGACAGTCTCCGCGTCGCCATCATGGGCTCGATGAGATTGGAGAAGCGGTCGCCTTACACTAGGCCATCAAGTTCGATCGAATTTCTTGCAAGGGCGCGTATTGCGATCAGAATTCATCAAAACGGATCCCATCATATGGATCTGTGACAGAGATCTGCTGCGATGCATGTTTCGTCATCAGACTGCTCGCTGCAACGAGTCTGCGTAAACACACAATCTACCAATATCATGCCCCAGAACGATCAGCAATATAAGGGCCGCGCCGGTCGCTGTTAACTGGACTGCCCGGGGGGGTGGAGATATCACTCATGCTTGCAGGGCGTCTGTGCCGAAACAGCTCCGCACAACGGCCCGAATAGATCAAATGCTGTCCCGCGGTTTCGCGAGCTATTGCTGACTCGATGGGCTGCGTACAAATTTGTCATAGCACCCACCTCCTAAATCATCATCACTTCGACATTAAGAAGTCCCACTTGCGCGTTGAATCACCCAGCCTGCAAAACTCGCAATCGACCGCCGTTGACCGGAGCAGGGGCAGGAGGACGAGGAGGACGAGCAAAAGCAAGACATATTGAAGGCCGCGATGTGTCGATCTGTCGACTGGCTGAAGTCCTGCGCCACACTGCCGATGCCAATCAACATCGAATCGGGGGCAGGGGGCGAGTGGAAGTCTGCGCTGGCACCCTGGTCGCCCGGGTGGTGCAGGATTCTGCCCACCAGCCGTAGAGGAAGGCAGGCAGGGATGACAACGACCACGAGCGGCACACAAGTCCGTACAGCAGGCTCGTGTCGTGAGACGGCCCCACCACCTGTTGGTTCCTGACGCAGCCCGGATCGCTCAACCCTGAACGATCGGCGGTTCTCTCGATCACCGGATCGCCCCATGTTGGACGATTCTGGGCCACCAGCGGCGTTCAACCTTGACACGACACGACCCTTCGGCGGTGGACAAACCTCCTTTTAGTAAACCACCCT
>CAUYUJ010006213.1:82500-87500 GCA_963575745.1 Prorocentrum cordatum | reverse complement strand
CCTGGGCCGTCTCGGCGCCCTCGTGGGGGCCTGTTGGGGCGACATTTGAGTGTCCGGGACAGTCGAGACCCTGAACAGGCAGAATTGCTGAAATCCACCAAAACCTAAAGACAATCATTGGTTTTGGCGTCCCTTTGGGCATGTTCGAACGATATGTCCGCGTTTCGGGGCCTCTTGGAAGCCTCTTGCGTCCCTTTTCGATTGTGTTGGGGCGTTCTTGGGCCGTCTGGGGGCGGCCCTGGGCTGTCTCGGCGCCCTCTTGGAAGCCTGTTTGAAAGATTTTTGGGTGTCCTGGACCGTCCTCCTCCAACGTCGGCGACACTGGCCGTAAGAATTCCTGGGAACATGATTTGTTGGGGTGTCGTTGGGCACCTCCAGAGGCTTCGGGGCCCGACGCGTTTCCGAGCGTGGCGGCAGGTAGCGCTGCTTGGGACTCTCGTTTTTTGCTCTTGCAGGGAACATGGTTTGGGGAGAGGGTGGCAACCCGAGAATCATGTTCCAGGGAAGCTTTCCGGGAACATGATTTGTTCGGCTCTCTTAAAGAAGGGGGCCTCTGGGAGCTTACCGAGGGGCCCCTGTTGGTCTTGTCGGCAAGCCTATTGGAAGCATGGTTGGGGCGGTGGGCGGACGCCCAAGGAATCATGTTCCCGGAAAGCTGTCTGGGAAATACGATTTACCGAGGTCTCTGGGGGCCCGCAGGGGGCTTCCCTGGGGGCCCCTTGGGGGCCTATTGTGCTTCCGGGGGGCCTCTTGGGAGCCTCGCGGGGCTTGTTGGGAGCCTCTTGATGGCCTTCGGGGGCGTCCTAGGAGCCTCTCAGGCCGGAGACCTTGAAATGTCGCGCTCTTCGGGCCCTCTTGGGTCGCTCTTGGGGCTCTCTTGGGGCGCTCTCGAGGCCCTCTTATCTGGGGAGCCTGGGCCGTCTCCTGGCTTTCTTGGGAGCCTCTTCGGCCGTCTTGGAGCGATCTGAAGGGCCTCTGACGCCGTCTGGGACCGTGGGGAGGCGAAGCATGCGAGAGCGTAAAAATGCTTCAAAAACCATTGGAAAATCTATTATTTTCGGCTTCTGGGGCCCTTTGGAGGGGCCTCTGGAGGCGCTCTTGGGGCGTTTTGGCGGCGTCGTCGGCCGTCCTAAGGCCATCTTCGGCGTGCCTGGGGCCTCTTGGGGCTGTCTTGGCAATCTTTAGGGCCCTCTTTGCGTGTCGTGGCGTGTTTGGCAGCGGGCCCGGGCAGTCCCGGGAGCCCTGGGACCCCCCCAATCCCCCCATAGGGGGATAGAGGGGGTACGGCACCGGCCCCGGCCCCCCCCGCCTACTCAGATATATCTATATATCCATTCAGATAAATCCGAAAGACGCTTGGTGGGTTTGCGGGGGCTCCCAGCTCCCGGAGCCCTCAGAGAACCCAGAAACGGCTCCAGAGGGCCCCCGGAAGGGCCCGAAACGGCACCGGAGCTCCCCAGAAGAGCCCCGAGATGGCCCATGGAGGCCCCGAGACGACCCAAGACGGTTTTCAGGCGGTCCAAGGTGTTCTCCAGACGGCCCAATGAGCCCTAAAGACGCCCCCGGACGGCTCCAGGCGGGTCCAAGGGGTCCCCCGAAAGGGCTCCATCAAGCAAAAATAGTCACAGTCCGCTTATTGGTCTTCGAAGCGTCCAAAACGGCCCCAGAGGCCTCCAAGATCGCCCAAGACGGCCCCCAAGAGGGCCCAAAGATGGCTCCAGACGGGCCCAGGACGGCCCAAGAGGCGCCCAAGACGACCCAAAAGGACCCCACGAGAGGCCCAAGAGGGGCTCAGGACAGCCCCGAGACGGCCTATGGAGGCCCCGAGACGACCTCAGGCGGCCAAAGCTGCTCTCCAGACGGCCCCATGAGCCCCAAAGACGCCCCCGGACGGTTCCAGGCGGGTCCAAGGGGTCCCCCGAAAGGGTTCCTTCAAGCTAAATTCATTACATTCCTTCGGGAAATTAGCATTTTCAGCAGATTCGGCATATTGCTTTTCGAAGCGTCCCCAACGGCCCCAGAGGCTTCCAAAATCGCCCAAGACGCCCCCCAAGAGGGCCCAAAGATGGCTCCAGACGGGCCCAGGACGGCCCAAGAGGCGCCCAAGACGACCCAAGAGGACCCCACGAGAGGCCCAAGAGGGGCTCAGGACAGCCCACGATGGCCCAAGAAGGCCCGATAGGCGCCCCAGATGGCCCAAGACGGCCCCAAGACGGCCCACAAGGCGCCCTGCCGACCCAAGAGGGCTCCGAGAAGCCCCCGAGAAGCCCAAAACAGCCCCCATAGAGCTCCCAAGCGGCTTCCAAGAAGCTTCACAAGTGCTTCCAACAGAGGAGGGCGGACGAGAGGCGAGAGGCCCCTCGCAGGCGCAAAAAAAACATGTTTTGACGCTCTGGTGGCTCTGGGGCTGCCCCGCTGCGCTCCCTACTATGCCGCGACGCCGTTCCGGCGCCTTCGACGCGGCCCGAGACGGCGCCGCGTTTGCCCGAGCCCGCTCCCGCGTCCGCCGCGATCCCGGCGCGAATCTTCCAAAGTTGCTCAGGCCTGGACTCCTGAATTTCTGCCTCTTGCGAAGCTCGAACACTTCGGCCCCCGTTTCGATGCATTGGGCGCCTTCGGCGGGGGAACAGCACTAGAACAAGCTTCAAGGGATCTACGGCAGTAGCTGGCAGCGTCGCACCACCCAGCGCGCGCCACCGTGCTTAGATCCGCCCAACTTCGTGGATTTAATCCACGGGTCCACACTAGTATATATGTATGTATATATCACTCACTAGAACCATGGCGCGCGCTTCGTGCGCGCTCAACTTCTAGCTAAGACCCTCGTAATCGTCACCATCGCCATCCTCATCGCCATCCTCCTCGATATCGTGGATATCGTCGTCAGCATCACAACCATCACGATCACCATCACCATCATCACCGTCACCTTCGTCATCATCATCGCCATCATCAGCATCTTGTGGGGCTTCTAGGAAAGTACTCGAGGGCCCATTCGAGTCCTGCTTGACAAGCGCTTTGGGACAGATGTTGCGTGCGGGGAGCGGAAGCCTGAGGAATCATGTGATCGGAGAGCTTTCTGGTAACGTGATGGCGTGTATGAGGGCCCATTGGGGGGCTGCCCGGCAAGCATTTTGGGACGCATGGTTGGGGCCGGGGGCGGAAGCCTGAGGAATCATGTTCCCGGAAGGCTTCCTGGGAACATGATTTGTTGGGGTGTCGTTGGACGCCTCCGGAGGCTTCGGGGCCTGACGCGTTTCCGAGCGTGGCGGCAGGTAATGCTGCTTGGGACTCTTTTGTGTTTTTTCTCTAGCAGGCGTTTAGGAGACATGGTTTGGGCAGAGGGCGGCAACCCGAGAATCATGTTCCCGGGAAGCTCTCCGGGAGCATGATTTGTTCGGCTCTTTGAAGAGAGGGGCCTCTGGGGGCTTACTGAGAGGTCCCTTTTGGCCTTGTCAGCAAGCCTATTGGAAACATGGTTGGGGCTGTGGGCGGAAGCCCAAGGAATCATGTTCCCAGAAAGCTGTCTGGGAAATACGATTTACCGAGGTCTCTGGGGGCCCGCAGGGGGCTTCCCTGGGGGCCCCTTGGGGGCCTATTGGGGCTTCCGGGGGGCCTCTTGGGAGCCTCGCGGGGCTTGTTGGGAGCCTCTTGATGGCCTTCGGGGGCGTCCTAGGAGCCTCTCAGGCCGGAGACCTTGAAATGTCGCGCTCTTCGGGCCCTCTTGGGTCGCTCTTGAGGCTCTCTTGGGGCGCTCTCGAGGCCCTCTTATCTGGGGAGCCTGGGCCGTCTCCTGGCTTTCTTGGGAGCCTCTTCGGCCGTCTTGGAGCGATCTGAAGGGCCTCTGACGCCGTCTGGGACCGTGGGGAGGCGAAGCATGCGAGAGCGTAAAAATGCTTCAAAAACCATTGGAAAATCTATTATTTTCGGCTTCTGGGGCCCTTTGGAGGGGCCTCTGGAGGCGCTCTTGGGGCGTTTTGGCGGCGTCGTCGGCCGTCCTAAGGCCATCTTCGGCGTGCCTGGGGCCTCTTGGGGCGGTCTTGGCAATCTTTAGGGCCCTCTTGGCGTGTCGTGGCGTGTTTGGGAGCGGGCCCGGGCAGTCCCGGGAGCCCTGGGACCCCCCCAATCCCCCCATAGGGGGATAGAGGGGGTACGGCACCGGCCCCGGCCCCCCCCGCCTACTCCGATATATCTATATATCCATTCAAATAAATCCGAAAGACGCTTGGTGGGTTTGCGGGGGCTCCCAGCTCCCGGAGCCCTCAGAGAACCCAGAAACGGCTCCAGAGGGCCCCCGGAAGGGCCCGAAACGGCACCGGAGCTCCCCAGAAGAGCCCCGAGATGGCCCATGGAGGCCCCGAGACGACCCAAGACGGTTTTCAGGCGGTCCAAGGTGTTCTCCAGACGGCCCAATGAGCCCTAAAGACGCCCCCGGACGGCTCCAGGCGGGTCCAAGGGGTCCCCCGAAAGGGCTCCATCAAGCAAAAATAGTCACAGTCCGCTTATTGGTCTTCGAAGCGTCCAAAACGGCCCCAGAGGCCTCCAAGATCGCCCAAGACGGCCCCCAAGAGGGCCCAAAGATTGCTCCAGACGGGCCCAGGACGGCCCAAGAGGCGCCCAAGACGACCCAAAAGGACCCCACGAGAGGCCCAAGAGGGGCTCAGGACAGCCCCGAGACGGCCTATGGAGGCCCCGAGACGACCTCAGGCGGCCAAAGCTGCTCTCCAGACGGCCCCATGAGCCCCAAAGACGCCCCCGGACGGTTCCAGGCGGGTCCAAGGGGTCCCCCGAAAGGGTTCCTTCAAGTTAAATTCGTTACATTCCTTTTGAAAATTAACATTTTCAGCAGATTCGGCATATTGCTTTTCGAAGCGTCCCCAACGGCCCCAGAGGCTTCCAAAATCGCCCAAGACGCCCCCCAAGAGGGCCCAAAGATGGCTCCAGACGGGCCCAGGACGGCCCAAGAGGCGCCCAAGACGACCCAAGAGGACCTCACGAGA
>CAUYUJ010006213.1:42500-77500 GCA_963575745.1 Prorocentrum cordatum | reverse complement strand
GTGGGGGGTGAAAGCATTCAACCTGGCGAACGCTCCAGTCTGGCACTCTGGTCCTAAAGCCAACCTGGCGAAGTGTCCAACCTGGCAATCTGGAGCAACATTCAATCTGGCTGTCCTCTCAAGCCAATCTGGCGGGCACGTCTACCTGGCGCGCAATGTGTTGTCCAATCTGGAACTCGTTGTAATATGATCCAAGCTGCCGTGCGAACCAAATCCAATCATATTCGTACTCTGCGATCCACGCGCTTCCCCACGGTCCCCTTACGGTCCCCCGCGCGATTCCCTGAGGTTTCCTTCAAGAACCCTCAAGGGATCCCGAAGGATTCGCTCGGGAACTCCTAGAGATCTTAAGGAATCCCTCCTTTTTCCTTTGCACCCGTGCCAAGCCCCATGAGGTGCACGTGAAAAGAAAATGATGCTACAACGTAACTCCGGAAACTGGCGTGCCAAGTGGCCGGAGGAAGCAGGAGAGGGAAGGGGAAGATAATGTCGACCTGCAAACGACAGGAACGCCTCTAAACCTTCGTCGAGCGCCACAGCTTCAGCCTCGAAGGCGCTGCGACAGCAGCGTATGTGCGTGCCCCTGGCGCCAACAAGAACTTGCCTCTCGGTGGACAGATCAATGAGGCAACTCGCTGCAACACCGCGTTCTGACGCAAAACCGCCGTCGGAACAAAGCAGGAGTCTAGAAGCCATCCTGGTTCGAGCGTGATCAGAAGGGCGCCGCCTCCATGATGTTTCTGTCTCTAAGATGTGGTTGGCAACATGATCCGCTACGCTGTTGTATTCTTTGCGCCTCCAACGGACGAGCGGGAGATGCACCCGCATCGGTAGCAAGCCGCGTTCGCTCAGAGCCGCAAGTTTCCCTCGGAATGCGCGCGAATAGTGGCCGAAACGAGTCGTCGGCCAGAACCGCTCTCCCGTTCGCGAGGTCCGCCGCTGTCTCGTTGTCAACCCGCGCCTGCAGCTGGCGGCCTCCAAGGCCCCACATCTTCTCTTCGGGGTGCAGCTGTAAGTCCGGGATCTTATCCATGGCGTGCACTCGGACATTGCCCAGGACCGGGTCTGCTGGACAGCGGGGGCTGCGCTCCAGTCGCGGGAGATGCCGCGCAGTGCACGGTGTCCGCAAACGCCCCGCAGTGCCGCACCCATTGCGCCATGTTCTCGCACCTGCCACGAATGCACCACCAGTGCAGTCCGAAAGCTAAGCAGAAGGGCGCTTCCCACGGGGCGCGGCCAGCGCCCGACACACGGTGAGCGTAGCCTTCGCCACGGCGGCGCCGCTTTGGAAGGAGCGCGCAGATCGCCCCCCATTCCAGCGTGGTGCGATGCAACCTCGCCCTCCGGAGCAGCCAGGATTCGTTCGACCGTTCATGCCAGGCTGTCTTGAAGACTGCCTTCAAGATTATGGTGTGCAGCGGCTCCAACGCGCAAGCTTCGAACCACTTGTGTATTATCATCGCAGTCCGCTGTGAGTAACTCGATCGGCCTTCGTCCGGTCTTAGACGGGGCTTCAGAAACTGGCGCGCGCGACGCAGCTTCCAAGATCGAACCCGTCGCAATAAATTTTGATTCAAATGCCAAGCCGAACATCCAAAAGCCGCAGACGCGGCGGGCACGCGCGTCCAAGCCGCCAGCTTTGACCTGAGAGGGGCCCCCGACGACAGGGCGCAGTGGTGCTTGAAGTAAAGGCCAGAAGCAATCGACAGCCTGTGTTCCATGCTAACCTGCGTTGCACCCGTCTCATCCACAAGTGCACTCAAGGCATGTAAGTGATTCGCGCGCTCGCACTGCATGCCGCCCCCGCCCTGCTGGACGGCGAGAGACGGCAGGGCCTCGCGCTCAGAAGCTGGGCCAACCAATGAGCGGCGCTCAAATCCTCGGCCATGATCCCCATGTGCTCGCGGCAAGACGCGAACATAAACATGTTGTCAGCCCAGGCAAGGTGCGCGCATGAAGCTCCATCCAAGGTGAAGCCAACGCCTTTGGGAAGCCGTGCGTCGATCAGCGGCTCCATGAGGGCCTCGAGAAAGGAATTCCAAATTTCGGGCGTTTCTACTGCGCCCTGTTTGCCTCCCCGCGCGCACGGAAAGCCCTCAGTAGTGCCAGCGCCAGCGACTTGCAGGGTCGCAGAGACGCCGGCGAGCTCCCGCATGAGCAACGCAACGCAGCCAGATTGAAGTCCACGCGCTGTCAGAGCATCGTGCACCACGTCGTGCTTCATTGAATCGAATGCTGTCGCAACGTCGTGGGCGGCGCAGCGCAGGGGAAAACCCCGCGCATCGGATATATGAACATTTGTTGTATCAATCCAGATGCGTGCTCTGGTCTGCCACTCTTCTTAAATCCGAACGTCTGGGCGCTGCTTGGGAGTAGTCGGTGCAGCACTGATGGCCGCAGGGATCTCATGTACCACCTCTGCAACACGCATGTTCTGCCAATCCAGCGGTGACCGCCGAAATGTGCGATATACTTCTCTTTCGGGAGGCTTATGAACTCGACGACCTTCCAGTAAACAGAACCGCCGGAAGTCCCAAAAGAAACTCGACAACGGAAGAGTTCCCAAATGTGCAACGCTGCAGTCCATGGTAACTAAATAAACACTTCAGGAGATGCGCTGTCAGGGCCAAGCCCGGATCCAGGTCGAAGCATGGCCTTCGCCCGCATGACGTCACAAAGTTCGATTGTTGCATTGGCGAAGCCGTCGATGACCTCGTTGCGATGCACTGCCACTTGCATTTGCAATCGATCGAGCTGTTTGCCGGCAGTGTTGTCGGCATCGGAGAAGCGGGCCCGCCCGAACCGACATGCGCGTAGTAACCGCCGTCCGGGCATGTGGCCGGGCGCCCATCCAGCCGCAAGCATGTGGGCATCGTGCAGCAACGTGACCGCGACAGCGATAACGTCTTCAGCTTCAGATTTGCTCGTTGCCTGCCTTTCTTCAATCGTTCTCGACGCAATGCGCGAGCTTGGTGTCGGACGGCTGCTGACGGCGAACCACCTGGCAAGGCGCCCGTTGCTGGCGCTGGCAACTGCTCGTCCTGAGCGGGCTGCTGTGGAAACATCGGACCCGTCACGTGTTCGACGGTCTTGGCAAGATTCCGCAATCGATCCTACAAGTTGTCCAGCGAAGACTCAAGGATCCCAGGAGAGACGCAAGCCTTTGCGAATGACTCAAATGCGAGGTCGTCGGCCTGTCGCCAGCAGTACAAAGATCCCCCCCTGGGCCTGGGAACGTAAAATGGGGCAATGCCCGATAGCTCAGCGACCGCAGGTCGGCGATCAAAACCTTCCCCCATGATGGGGGCCGGTGTCGCGCGGCATGCGCCACGCCGTCGAAATTGGAAGACGTGGCTATGTAGTCAATCTGGGACCTCTTCGACATGTCCTGGTGGGTCCCACACGTTCGCGAAATGCCAGAAGTGTTGAGGGCCCGGATATGTAGGGATCGTAGCCAAGTCAACACGACGCATTCCATGGCGACTGAGTGGGGCCGCATTTTCGGCATCACATGTGATCCAGAAATTCCGCCGACACAACTGGCAAGAGTAACATTCGAGTCGAAACTGGCCACCAAAGGCAAGAAAGCCCCGCGGTGCCTACACCGGCACCGCTGCACGTAGGCAAGAGACTCGCGGATTATATGCGAGGAGACGCCATCCTCAGAGGTATGATCGAGAAAATGGGAAGACAAGATTCAGGTTTTATGCATTAGGCCCCCACTCCAATAGTCACCATGCACGACGTCCGAAACGCGCGGTGCCAGGCGGGGCGGGACGAGGAAGCCGCAGTCGACGCCCTTCGCGATGTCCCCGTCGGGCTGCCTGCGAGCATCGTTGAAAACGACGAAACCATTAGCAAGACTACCGCCCACCCACCCCGTGCATTCCTGGAGACATACTACAGCCGACCCCAACGATTTCGCCTTCATAGCCTGTGCGATGGCATGTAGGCGCCCCTGCGGCCTGCGACGTATGTTCCAGGACATTGCGGTGAACGTGTCAACGAATCCTGGCGTGCAATCTCTGCAGGTGTCCTAATGCAGGGCGCGCCTGCAGCAGCGCAGCTGGTGGTGCGCCGCGGCGAAGTCCCCGATGTTCAGAAGCTGTAGGCCGTCGTTGTCCCACTCTGGCCGGTGCTCCGATGGTCGCGGTCAAGATGGCCTTATCCCCGCCCTCCGCGTAGACAGCAATGTCTGGAGACCAACACGTCCCCGCCGTGTGAGTTGGCGGAAATTTGGTCTTCGCCCAGTCCGTGACCTTCCCTGTCATGGAGTACTTCTTCTAGACCTGGGGGGGCTTTGGGTCTGAGCCCACAGCTTGATGCCACCGTTATAGTAGTACGCCTCATCTGCGAGGACATCTCGCCAGATATCTGCCACGAGTGCCGCGTGCCCATCGGGGAAGGCGCTCTGATGCGGTGCCCACGCTGTCCTCGAATCTGCGCGTCGCCCACGTGCGGCTTGAAGTTTTCTCTTTAAAGTCCGATCAGCTTAGTCACCAGGTTAACCGCTTCCGGCTTGCTGATGCCCTTGGTCTTGCGTTCCCCCCACGCGCAGAAAACCTCGATGTCGAACTGTGCTGGAACCCGCGGTGGCCCACCCGTCCCGCCCGCGCGACCGGGCGCAAGCTGCGTCTCCAGGGGCGGAAAAGTGGCTTCAAGCTGGGTGGATCTGGGCGGTGCGCTTCTCGACGTCAATGACCTTCCTGCCGACATCGTCGATGCGCCCGTTCAAGGCTGCACTGATGACGCCCGCCTTTTGCTGGATGGTCTCCCTGATCTTCGCCCTCTCATCCTCCGTCATTTTCTTCAGCAGACCCTCGATGTTCGCGGGGGTCAGCTCATTCGACCCAGCGCCAGCACATGCGGCAAGCCTATCGCGGCTCCTGGACCTCGCGCGCCGGCACTGGCATTCTCCCTTCCTAGAGCCACAGTCGCAGCATAACATCGCGGCTGAGCAGTAGCTGTGTGGTAGGGGTGTGCAATGCGGTGTAGTAGGGGCGTTCACTCACTTGGCTCTCGCTTGGGGTCCTCTTGAGCCAAAACCCTAAACCCTAAATTCCAGAGCACCTCGTCGTGCATCTGCCCAACCAACAGCGCATCGCCGTCGCCTTCTACGAGAGACAGGGCATCTCTGAGAAGCGTCAGCTGGTTGCCAGACTGGGTCGCCATGGCCTGAAAGCGCATGGGAGCGCGTAGGAGCGCCTGGAAGCGCCTGGGAGCGCTTGGGAGCGCCTGGGAGCGCCTGGGAGCGCATGGGAGCGCCTGGAAGCGCATGGGAGCGCGTAGGAGCGCCTGCGAAAGCTTGGGAGCGCCTGGAAGCGCCTGGGAGCGCTTGGGAGCGCTTGGGAACGACTGGGAGCGCCCGGAAGCGCCTGGGCGCGCTTGGGAGCACCTGGGAGGGGCAGTGGACTTGGGGGCGCTTGGGGAACGCAAAAACACTTGGGAGCTCCTGGGAGCGCCTGGGAGCGCCTGAGAAGCGCTTGCGAGCGCCTGGGAGCGCCTGGGAACACTTGGGAGCGCCTGGGAGCGCCTGGGAGCGCTTGGGAACGTACCGGGTAGCGTTGGGGAACGCTTTAGACCGCCTGGGAACGCCTGGGAGCGTGCCGGGAGCGCCTGGGAGCGCTTGGGAGCGCCTGGGAGCGCCTGGGAGCGCCCGGGAGCGCCTGGGAGCGTCCAGGAACGCTCGGGGAGCGCCTGTGAGCGCCAGGGAGCATGCCCGAGGTAACAGCCGCGCGAAAGCCCCCCCCCCCTCTTGCGAAGGGGGGGCGAAGGGGGGCAGATGGACCGAAGACCTATGCCCGAAGCACGCAGTCCCCAGCATGGACCCCCTCCTGAGAAGGGGGGGGCGAGGGGGGTAGAACAACCCTAAACCCTAAAGGAATACTTCTGGGCGGGGGGTGGGGACGGGAACGAAGAGCAGCCGACCCCCCCGACCTAGACAGGAGGGGGGGGTCGAGCTGCTTCCGCCCAACGAGGCCCCAAGAACTAAGAGCCTATAAATATTTAAATCCTGAAATGCCTTATGGCGCCCTTACGGCGCCCCTTCCGCCGCCCCCCATTTCGGCGCACCCCTCACGCATATCCTTGCCCTCGGAATGCCAGGAATTGTGTTCTGAGAGCTTTTGCAAAACTCCCGCGCGACCCGTGGCAAGCCGGGGCATGCATCGCCAAGGCGTCGGTAAGTTGCTGCGGGGAGCAACTCGTTTTTGTCGCCTCGCGTGCGCGTCGCATCGCCCTTGGATCGGCTTTCGCGCACCGCGCCGCAGTGCTAAGGATGCGAACTGGGAATCCGTCTCCTCGAGGCACCGAGCTGTCCCGCGCTCGTTGCGCAGCCACTCCATGCAATCTCACCGCCGCTGGGCGGCGTCCCTGCGACGCACAGGGACTCGCGTAAATATACGTTGTTCTTCAAATCGCGTCGTCGCGCGCGCGTGCCGCATCGCCATTGCAGCGGCTTCCCAGAAGACTTTGCGCGACTGCCGTCGTCGTCTTGAGATCAATATCGTCGTCTTCGTCATCGGTATCGTCGTCGTCGTTTTGGGATCAATATGTCTTGGGTCATGGGTGAGTGGGACACGTCCAACAGGCTTCAAGTTTGGGCTAGTGGACCCTAAACCCTAAGCCCTCACTTGGCTCACTCCTTAGAAAGCCCTTGGGAATCCGAAAGGAATCGTTAGGGAATATTAAGGAATCCGTAGGGTACCATAAGGAGCCCCTACGAACTCCTTAGGAATCGTTGTGAGTCTTTGGGGAAATCCGAAGGAAACCTTAAGAGTCCTCCAGAAATCCTCAGGGACCCCTGGGTATCCTTAGGAAAGATTAAGGAACTCCGTGGGGAACCATTGGGAGGGGGGAAAGGGCGGGGAGGGGGGGGGGGCTTACGAATCTCTTATGGAATCCCTGGGGAACCTCTGGGGGACCCTTGAGGAACCCTCAGGGAATCCTTCGGAATTCCTAAGGCACACGGAGGAATCCTTAGGGTACCCCTAGAAATCCCAACGGATTCCTAAGGAATCCTTGGATCCCCCCGGAACCCTTCGGGAACCCCAGACATCCTTAAGGAATCCTTAGAAACACCTAAGGAGTCCGTTGGAAGCCTCAGAGAATCCTTAGGAATCCTTCGGGAGTCCAGATAAATCCGGAGGACACTATTAGGAATCCTTCTGGACATTCTTAGGGGGTCCCTGGGAAATCCTTAAGGGACCCCTGAGGAAACCAACGCCACAACCACCATCACCACACACACACACAACGTGAAACAATACACGGGTGACACGTGCCACCCCGAAAACCGTGTGAGAAAAACAAATAATTTCAATCGTATTCTGGACGCCAACAAGGGACCACGCAATGTGAAACAACACACGGGTCACGTGTCGCCCCGAAAACCGTGTGAGAAAAAACAGTTGTTCCACTCGTGTTCTCGACGCAAACATGGGGCCATGCCATGTGAAAGAACACACGGGTGACACGCGTCACCCCGAAAACCGTGTGAGAAAAAACATGTGTTTCACTAGTATTCTGGGCGCCAGCATGGGGCCTTACAGTGTGAAACAACACGCGGGTCACGTGTCACCCCGAAAACCGTGTGAGAAAACCATCCATTTCACTCGCATTCTGGGCGCCAGCATGGGGCCGTACAATGCGTAACAACGATGCTAATCATGATAACGAGGAGGAGCAGGTGGAGGAGGAGGCCACAGGAGCTCCTGACATTGCCCAAGACCGACCAGATGTGGCACGAGAGGCCCCAAGATGCTCTCAAGACGCCCCAATGCCGCCCCCAACCTTGCCCCGAGATGGCTCAGCCCGGAAGGGGCCGGCGGCACAGGGCGCAGCCCGCCAGACATTTCAGACGCTTCTGCCCGTGTCGCCGCTCTTGACGCGCCCATGCGGACGACGCCGACACCACGGCAAACCCACGGCAAGCACTGCGCCCCGCGCCCAAGCAGACAACGCCGGCACCGCGGCAAGCCCCACGGCAAGCCCACCGCGTCCAGGGCGGCATCGGCCCTGGTGGCCACGGCGCTCTCTCGAAGACGGGAGGCCGCGCGGCGGAACGAAGGGCGCGGCGACATGTGATGTGATGGGATGTAACATCTGCATCAGCCGAAGCACCAGAAAGATGTGACGACAGCAAATTTTGCCATTGGCCCCTCAACACCCTCTACAAATTGTAAATGTCCTGTCGCTGCCAGACAACACTCGGGATCACATGGACCCTAAAAGGCTCCCCTGCGTCAATGGGCCATGGATTTGCAACGCGTTCCGTGCCACAGTTGCGAAATATGTGCTACCCTGGAGAAGCTAAGACAAAGACATTTCACGATTTGGGTTCTCCATATCCTCCAATAGTGAGCTTTCACATTGCTGCTAATGTTTCAGACTTTCCATGATGACTGTGTGGTGGTGACAGTGGTGAAAACATGTGGTAGCAGTGGTTGTGATGGTGATCATGATGATGACGACGGTGGTGGTGACGATGTTGAAGATAACGACGATGAAATCGCTTGTGACGAATACTGAAAAATGTTAGCTGCATCGTAGGGTGCGTGGTACAGCAAACACATGAACGCGAAACACACGCACACATGCACCATGTCATTCCATCTTACGCAAGCCCTTGCCCGAGCTCCCGTTTCAACCAACACGCCCAGCATACCCGCTGCGACCTCGTGAGTGCCAGCGCCGCTTAGTCTGGGCTGCACAGCGGCAGCAGCCATGCGGCTGCCAGTTGGGGAGACTTCCTAGAGAAAGTACCAAATAAACCTTGCAGACATTAACAATCAGCTATTACATTCTGGTCTGCACGCCGACCAAGGTGCACCAGTGATGAGAAATATGAACAACTAACGCCTGCCAGATATCATCATAACGTCGTGTCAACCTTCGAAATGTGCACCGCATCGAAAGGCATGTGCTTGTTTGCGGATGCATGCGCTTCCGAAGTTCTTGCGATGTTGCGTAGAAATCAAATAAAACAATCGCACATGACGGCAATTGAATCATGTCATGGGGAGATGCGTCGGAGACTACGCAGCTGGGAAGCACAAGTGTCGCACATGAAAACCTGGATTCTCCGTACTGCAGCGTCGATTGATGCAAGGCCCTCTCGAGAACCAAAGAACCCAAAAAGGTTCTGAACACCAGCGATGCAAATCACAAATCACAACTGCAACGTGCCGAAATGCGGGAACAATGCGGCCCAGGGCCGCCCCCTACCCCCCCCCCCCACACACACACACCAAGACAAAACATGTTTTCCGTCGGCGGCGGAGCAGAATGGCTGCACCAGCGATAAAGCTAAACGGGGGCACCGACAAGCGAATTGCCCGCCCGGGCGACGATGCGACCCTCTTGGCCCTGGGCCATGCTCGTGAGCTCCTCTCACCACGACGGAGCGGCACCAGCGTGCGAGGCGGCCTCCCACGGCCCACGTCTGGGAAGCAGCCGCCGGGAGCCCCGTGCGAGGCTGGCGCTGGAGCAGGTGCCTTTCGGCAGAGCGCGTGTCGGTGGCCGCTGCTATTCGAGGGGACGGGGGCGCTACGGTCGAAGCAAAAGGTCTTCGCCGTTGTCCAAGGATGCCTCTGATGTTTCGAGCGCCCTGGGTAACCCAATGTCAGCGCCCAGGCCTCCGGGCCCGAAATCCGAGGGGTGCGCCGAAATGGGCCTCCCTGCGTAACACATGTGCGGGCCCATGTTTTTAAGCCTTTGGGGGCCTCTTCGCGTTGGCCCCCGAATGTCTCCGATGGTTCCGGCAAGCCTCTAAAAGCAACGCAAGGCTTTAAAAGGGACCAAAGCAGAGAATCTCTAGAGTTCACAGAAGGTGGCGCGGGAATTGACTTTTCATGGAAATCGAAAGTCGCGCATGAATTCAACATGGCCCCCCTTTTAACGCCCGTGGCCACAAAGCATGCAATCCCGAAAGTGGGCAGCTACCTACACAAATCTACACGCTAGCCATGCGTCCCTACCGACCGTTTAACAAAGCTTCGCGAAACAAATCACGCATGACGGCGTCATCACAAGGCACTACTGTACAACTGGACCCACACCTACTTATCCTCCTCTCTGAACCCATCATGATATGCGGTCTCTTGTTCCCCAAACCGTGTGTTTCAAACAATCGATGCGGTGCTATTTATGCGGCTCGATACAATTGAAAGTGTAGTCTATGTGGTGCATTGGTTTAAAAGAACGAGTTGACACATCCCATGCTTTTGCAAACATCCCACCCGCCCACCCGCGACTTGGTTTGCAAAACCCACGCGGTGGCGATTGCGGTGCATGCTTGGCGTTGGCTGGTATACCTCTGCGGCCGCGCCAATCCTAGCACGCGCGCGCAGCGGCCAGCTAGTTTGGCAACGCCGACGCGGCCGCGGTGGCGGTGACCGCTGGGCGCATCCCAGCGGGCACTTCACTGCGAGTCGGCGATGTGGGCGGGCGCGGTATCATGGCAACGCTGGCAACGGTAGACAGGATGATGATAGTGGCGATGCTGGTGACGATGTTCGCACCGACGAAGGCGCGCCCAGTGCCGGCGCCGATGCTGATCACGCCGACGACGATGACGGCGTCCTCGCGTCGGTGATGAAGCTTTTGGAAAGAGTTCCGACGCGCGAGAATGGCCACCATGGATTTATTTGACACGGATCGTGCCCCCCCAAGCACGCGCGCAAGGGCGTGCGACTGGTGTCGGCATGCGGCGCCAGAGGCCCGTTTGGCAGAATTCAGTGAGAATGTTCAACAAACTCTGGTTTTTTTTGGGGGAATTCGCAAGAGCCCGCGCGCAAGTTTTTTTGAAAATTGATGTTGCGAAACCATGTGTGTTTGAATACATTTGGGACATTCGGTTTTGAAATCGCTACGAGACCTAAGGTTCTTGACGGATTTCGGCATGCGCGTGCAACGACGCGCGCGTGTGCACTTCGTCCTGTTTGTTGCAAAGAATCCTCGCGACGGCATGCACGCAAAGGGCGTCCGAACGATTTCGACATGCGCGCGCGAAGCCCGTTTGGTAGCACTCTCTGAACATGTTGAACAAACATTGTTTTTTCAAGAATTCGCAAGAGCGCTCATGTTTTTTTTTTTTATATATATATATATGTATAAAATTATCCCGGCAAAGCAACCTAACAGCGATGTGTAGAAGCAGATCTGAAAGCATTCCCCTTAAGATTCAGATGAAAATCCAGTTGTAGAATTCTGCTGTTCTCGCAGTCGTAGTCGCATTCGCGATGACAGTCGCAGCGGCAACGGCAGTCGCAGTCACAGCCTCAGCCTCAGCCTGCCTCAGCCTCAGCCTCAGCCTCAGCCTCAGCCTGCCTCAGCCTCAGCCTCAGCCTGCTTCAGCCTCAGCCTCAGTCTGCCTTCAGCCTCGGCCTCAGCCTCAGCCTGCCTCAGCCTCAGCCTGCATCAGCCTCAGCCTCAGCCTCAGCCTGCCTCAGCATCAGCCTGCCTCAGCCTCAGCCTCAGCCTGCCTCAGCCTCAGCCTCAGTCTGCTTCAGCCTCAGCCTCAGTCTGCCTTCAGCCTCGGCCTCAGCCTCAGCCTGCCTCAGCCTCAGCCTGCCTCAGCCGCAGCATCAGCCTGCCTCAGCATTCAAAATGTGGCCCAGGAATGGAGTTCTGGGAACTAGAAGAACACGAAGTGGCCTACAGTTGGCTCCGGGCATTCAAAATCATGCCCAGGAATGGAGTTCTGGGAACTCGAAGACCACGAAGTGGCCTACAGTTGGCTCCGGGCATCCAAAATGTGGCCCGGGAATGGAGTTCTGGGAATCGAAGAGCACGAAGTGGCCTACAGTTGGCTCCGGGCATTCAAAATGTGGCCCGGGAATGGAGTTCTGGGAACTCGAAGAGCACGAAGTGGCCTACAGTTGGCTCCGGGCATTCAAAATGTGGCCCGGGAATGGAGTTCTGGGAACTCGAAGAGCACGAAGTGGCCTACAGTTGGCTCCGGGCATTCAAAATGTGGCCCGGGAATGGAGTTCTGGGAAGTCGAAGAGCACGAAGTGGCCTACAGTTGGCTCCGGGCATTCAGAATGTGGCCCGGGAATGGAGTTCTGGGAGGTCGAAGAGCACGAAGTGTGTGACTGTTGGCTTAAAACGACTTCTGCGGCACCCTGTCCGGCACCCGCCCGGACCCCCCTGTGGAGTGATCTGTGAGCTCTTTTGAATCAACTAGAAACCTATCAGTCTTCGCTGTTAGGTAAAAAGGACAGGCGAGAGCGAAATCCCTCCGTAACCGCAAGTTTTTGAAGGATTCCGGCAAGCGCGCGCGACCACGCGCGCGTGTGCACCTCGTCCCACCTGTTGCAAGGGATTTTTGAAAACTTATGATTTTTGATAACCCCATGCTCACGATAATAAGCACTAGGAGATAATAAAGTTCGGGGTTCAGGGGGAGATAATCAAAGCAGCCCACCAGACCTCAGCATAATCTCGAAGTAAGAGATGATCAAAAGGAGACCAAACCGAGCACGTTTTGAGACATCCTTGGCGTTTAGTCTTCATTCAAATATCCTCAACAATGGCTTATCTCGCTGGAGACATCCTCGACAAATCCCTTGTTTCCCTTGAGACATCCACAAACTATTGCTTATTTCGCTTGAGACACCGTCAGACTATTGCTTATTTCGCTTGAGACATCCTCGAAATAATTGTGTTGTTCGCTTGAAACATCATCAAACTATTGCTGATTTCGCCTGAACATCCTGAAACTAGTGCGTATTTCGCTTGAGACATCCTGAAACTATTGCTTATTTCGCTTGAGACACCGTCAAACTATTGCTTATTTCGCTTGAGACATCCTCGAAATAATTGTGTTTTATATTCTCGAAGGTCTCATTGTCTGGTTCTGCTCTCTGAGCAGCCATCTGCTTGAGCAGCTCTGCTTCAGCAGCTCACCTTGAGCAGAGAGAGATAGTGAGAGAAAGAGAAGGAGGGAGGGAGGGAGGGAGGGATAGAGAGAGAGAGAGAGAGGTGAGACTCTCTCTCTCTCTCTCCCGCCGTGCGCTCCTCTGAGGTTTATTATCGTCGGCAGTTTTTTATCATCGGCTGAGGTTTATCATCGTCGGCAGTTTTTTATCATCGGCAGTGGTAGATCGCAACTCCTGGGCTCTCCCGGAAGACGGCGGCACGCAAATGATACGCATTTTTTGAAAAAAAAACTTCATTTTGAAAAAAAAAACTTTTTTAATTGCAAATTCCATTGTAATCCTTTCAAAATTGCGAAATCGAGCCGTCAGGCGCTTGAGTGCCACATTGCGTTCGAGATTTAAGCACGCGACGCATTTATGAGAAATTTGCGTCGCACGCGCTTTTGCCCGAATATGGAACGCAGTGTGGCATTCAGGTGCGTGCGGGTTCGAATTCGCAAGTTCGAAAGGATTTCAATGGAATTCGCAACCAAATATAATATTTTTTGTCAAAATAAGGTTGTTCAAAAAAAAAATGCGTGTCATGAGAAAACTGCGTCGCACACGCTTTCGCCTAGATCTCGAACGCAGTGCGGCATTCAAGCGCCTGACGGCTCGATTTCGCAAATTCGAAAAGATTTCAATGGAACTCGCAATTAAATAAAATATTTTTTTTCTCCAAAATGAAATTTTTCAAAAACATGCGTATCATTTGCGTGCCGCCGTGTTCCCGGAGAGCTCAGGAGCTGCTATCGACCACTGCCGATGATTAAAAAACTGACGACGATAATAAACCTCAAGAGGTTGTGCTGAGGGGTTGTGCTGCAGGGTTGTGCTGGAGGGTTGTGCTGGAGGGTTGTGCTGGAGGGTTGTGCTGGAGGGTTGTGCTGGAGGGTTGTGCTGGAGGGTTGTGCTGGAGGGTTGTGCTGGGGGGGTTGTGCTGAGAGAGAGAGAGAGAGAGAAAGAAAAAAGAAGATAAAAAGAAATATTTTTTTAAAAAGATATAGCACATTTCGCAGACAAATAAAAAAATCGTATAATAAAGAAGAAGACTAATAAGAAGAAGAGTAAGAAGAAGAGAAGATATATAGAAAGACAGATAGAGGAGGAGGAGGAAAAGCAAAAAATTCAAGTTTCAAATCCATCAGATTTTATTTAGAAACGCTTTATGAAAATTGAGAAAGAGAGAGAGAGAGAGAGAAGAGGAGATAATGACAAGCAAGAGAGGAAGGAGAGGAGGAGAGGAAAGGAGACGACAGGAGAGGAGCAAGAGGAGAGAGAGATAGAGAAACAGAGAGATAAAAAAGACAGAGAGGAAATAATAATAATATAAAAAACCTATCCGATTTTCCATGGGTAATCAACCCCAGGGATAAACAAGTTCAGAGGGGGCATGGGGGGGGAGAGAGACAGAGAGATAGAAAGAGAGAGAGAGAGAGAGAGAGAAGAAATAATGAAAATGAAGAGGAGAAGAAAAATTCAAGAGGAGAAGTAGAAGAGGAGAGGAAGAGGAAAAACAAACATTTCAAGTTACAAATCTGTTATAATTTACTTACAAACGATTTTTTTCCCAACCATCCTGTGGTGTTGGGTCTTCGTTTTGAAGAGACGGTGCCCCGCGTTCCTTCCTCCTCCCCCTCCTCCCCCTCCTTGCCTCTGCTCTCGGCACACCTCTCACGCGTTTCGTAGCCCCATAGGGAGCTCCACCGAAGGCCCCAGTGGGGGTGTTCGCATGCGGTTCCCCCACCCAGGGCAGCGTTTCGTGGCCCCATAGGGAGCTCCACCGAAGGCCCCAGTGGGGGTGTTCGCATGCGGTTCCCCCACCCAGGGCAGCGTTTCGTAGCCCCATAGGGAGCTCCACCGAAGGCCCCAGTGGGGGTGTTCGCATGCGGTTCCCCCACCCAGGGCAGCGTTTCGTGGCCCCATAGGGAGCTCCACCGAAGGCCCCAGTGGGGGTGTTCGCATGCGGTTCCCCCACCCAGGGCAGCGTTTCGTAGCCCCATAGGGAGCTCCACCGAAGGCCCCAGTGGGGGTGTTCGCATGCGGTTCCCCCACCCAGGGCAGCGTTTCGTGGCCCCATAGGGAGCTCCACCGAAGGCCCCAGTGGGGGTGTTCGCATGCGGTTCCCCCACCCAGGGCAGCGTTTCGTGGCCCCATAGGGAGCTCCACCGAAGGCCCCAGTGGGGGTGTTCGCATGCGGTTCCCCCACCCAGGGCAGCGTTTCGTAGCCCCATAGGGAGCTCCACCGAAGGCCCCAGTGGGGGTGTTCGCATGCGGTTTCCCCACCCAGGGCAGCGTTTCGTGGCCCCATAGGGAGTTCCACCGAAGGCCCCAGTGGGGCTGCCCTCATGCGGTTCCCCCACCCAGAGCAGCGTTTCGTAGCCCCATGGGGAGCTCCACCGAAGGCCCCAGTGGGGGTGTTCGCATGCGGTTCCCCCACCCAGGGCAGCGTTTCGTGGCCCCATAGGGAGCTCCACCGAAGGCCCCAGTGGGGGTGTTCGCATGCGGTTCCCCCACCCAGGGCAGCGTTTCGTAGCCCCATAGGGAGCTCCACCGAAGGCCCCAGTGGGGGTGTTCGCATGCGGTTCCCCCACCCAGGGCAGCGTTTCGTGGCCCCATAGGGAGCTCCACCGAAGGCCCCAGTGGGGGTGTTCGCATGCGGTTCCCCCACCCAGGCAGCGTTTCGTGGCCCCATAGGGAGCTCCACCGAAGGCCCCAGTGGGGGTGTTCGCATGCGGTTCCCCCACCCAGGGCAGCGTTTCGTAGCCCCATAGGGAGCTCCACCGAAGGCCCCAGTGGGGGTGTTCGCATGCGGTTCCCCCACCCAGGGCAGCGTTTCGTAGCCCCATAGGGAGCTCCACCGAAGGCCCCAGTGGGGGTGTTCGCATGCGGTTCCCCCACCCAGGGCAGCGTTTCGTGGCCCCATAGGGAGCTCCACCGAAGGCCCCAGTGGGGGTGTTCGCATGCGGTTCCCCCACCCAGGGCAGCGCGTTAGGGAGCTCTTCGTGGCCCCTAGGGAGCTCCACCGAAGGCCCCAGCGGGCGTTCGCATGCGGTTCCCCCACCCAGGGCAGCGTTTCGTGGCCCCATAGGGAGCTCCACCGAAGGCCCCAGTGGGGGTGTTCGCATGCGGTTCCCCCACCCAGGGCAGCGCTTCGTGGCCCCATTCGTTTGGCCCCATAGGGAGCTCCACCGGAGGCCCCAGTGGCTGCTCTCGCATGCGGTTCCCCCACCCAGGGCAGCGCTTCGTGGCCCCATGGGGAGCTCCACCGAAAGCCCCCGTGGCGCAGTTCGCATGCGCTTCCCCCACCCAGGGCAGCGTTTCGTGGCACCATAGGGAGCTCCACCGAAGGCCCCAGTGGCGCAGTTCGCATGCGGTTCCCCCACCCAGGGCAGCGTTTCGTAGCCCCATAGGGAGCTCCACCGAAGGCCCGCCCCGGTGGCGCAGTCCGCATGCGGTTCCCCCACCCAAGGCAGCGCTTCGTGGCCCCATATGGAGCCCCACCGAAAGCGGCACCCACAACGCGTTACCAACAATTGTTTATGGTTGGGTCTTTCGCCAGGATAATTATAAACAAATGCTCGTGTAGAAGCTCATGTGCCTCACTTTCCGTGGATAATCAACCCCGGGGATAAACAAGTCCAGGGGCGCATGGGGAGAGAGAAAGATATAAAGAGAGAAATAAAGAAAACAAAGAGAGAGTTGAGGGAAATACATAAAAGAAATATTAAAAAAGGAAAGGGGCAAGAAGAAATGAGGAGGAGAAGTAGAAGAGGAGAGGGAAGGAGGATAAAACAGAAAATCTGAAGATTCAAACGTATTAAGTGTTTATTTGCAAACGCTTTATGACAATTAAAATATTTAAGTGCTCGTGTAGGGTAGTTCATGTGCCTCACTTTCCGTGGATAATCAACCCCAGGGATAAACAAGTTCAGGGGGGCATGGGGAGAGAGAGAGAGAGAGAGGACAAAAAAAAGAAATAAAGAAAACTATAAAGAAATAGAAATAAAAATTAAGAACAAATAAGGAGAAGAGAAGAGGAAGACAAATAGCAAAACTTTCAAGTTCCAAATCTATTAGATTTGATTTACAAGCGCTTTCTGAAAATTCACAACCATCCTGTGGTGTTGGGTCCCCGTTTTGAAGAGACGGTGGTCCGCGTCTCCTCCTCCTCCTCTCCTCTCCCCCCTCCCTCCTCCCATCATCATCATCATCATCATCATCATCATCATCATCATCATCATCATCATCATCATCATCATCATCATCATCATCATCATCGTCATCATCATCATCATCATCATCATCATCATCATCATCATCATCATCGCCATTGTCATCGTCGTCGTCGTCATCGTCATCACCCACTTCGGCACACCCCTCACACGTTTCGTGGCCCCATAGGGAGCTCCACCGAAGGCCCCAGTGCTGCCGCCCGCATGCGTCCCGCACACCCATTTCGGCACACCCCTCACACGTTTCGTGGCCCCATAGGGAGCTCCACCGAAGGCCCCATGCTGCCGTCCGCATGCGTCCCGCACACCCATTTCGGCACACCCCTCACACGTTTCGTGGCCCCATAGGGAGCTCCACCGAAGGCCCCATGGCTGCCGTCCGCATGCGTCCCGCACACCCATTTCGGCACACCCCTCACACGTTTCGTGGCCCCACAGGGAGCTCCACCGAAGGCCCCAGTGCTGCCGTCCGCATGCGTCCCGCACACCCATTTCGGCACACCCCTCACACGTTTCGTGGCCCCATAGGGAGCTCCACCGAAGGCCCCATTGCTGCCGTCCGCATGCGTCCCGCACACCCATTCGGCACACCCCTCACACGTTTCGTGGCCCCATAGGGAGCTCCACCGAAGGCCCCATGGCTGCCGTCCGCATGCGTCCCGCACACCCATTTCGGCACACCCCTCACACGTTTCGTGGCCCCACAGGGAGCTCCACCGAAGGCCCCAGTGCTGCCGTCCGCATGCGTCCCGCACACCCATTTCGGCACACCCCTCACACGTTTCGTGGCCCCATAGGGAGCTCCACCGAAGGCCCCAGTGCTGCCGTCCGCATGCGTCCCGCACACCCATTTCGGCACACCCCTCACACGTTTCGTGGCCCCACAGGGAGCTCCACCGAAGGCCCCAGTGCTGCCGTCCGCATGCGTCCCGCACACCCATCACACCGTTCGTGGCCCCACACAGTTTCAAGGCCCCACACACGCTGTGGTCCACAGGCCCCCAGGCACCGAAGGCCCCAATGATGCCGTCCGCATGCACCCCGCACACCCATTTCGGCACACCCCTTCACACGTTTCGTGGCCCCATAGGGAGCTCCACCGAAGGCCCCATGGCTGCCGTCCGCATGCGTCCCGAACACCCATTGCGGCACACCCCTCACACGTTTCGTGGCCCCGCAAGGAGCTCCACCGAAGGCCCCAGTGCTGCCGTCCGCATGCGTCCCGCACACCCATTTCGGCACACCCCTCACACGTTTCGTGGCCCCACAGGGAGCTCCACCGAAGGCCCCATGGCTGCCGTCCGCATGCGTCCCGCACACCCATTTCGGCACACCCCTCACACGTTTCGTGGCCCCATAGGGAGCTCCACCGAAGGCCCCAGGGCTGCCGTCCGCATGCGTCCCGCACACCCATTTCGGCACACCCCTCACACGTTTCGTGGCCCCACAGGGAGCTCCACCGAAGGCCCCAGTGCTGCCGTCCGCATGCGTCCCGCACACCAGGTGTGTGGCGTGCCGACATGGGCGTCGCGGCGCGCGGGCGCTGCCGTCGGGGTTCCCAGGGAAGCCCCCTGCAGAGGCGACGCTCAGAGTCACGAGTACCGAGAGTCACGCAGACCCAAACTGTTCACAGTCGTATACATACATTTACACTGGGCGTATCCATGCACGCATTCATGCGAATAGAATCAATCGCGCGCAGATTCATTCATAATCAGACTCGCTCGCGATCCGACTCGCACGCGCTCAAGCTTTCATATTCGGACCTATCGTCTTCGTTCGTGTTGTGTACACTGCCACGCATTTCGGCACACCCCTCATACGGCCCGTGGCCCCATAGGGAGCGCCACCGAAGAAGATATTCACAATTGCGGCACTCTCAACTGCATATGGTTGGGTCCTTCGCCAGGCTAATTGTTTTTTTTGAGTGCTCGTGTAGGGTAGCTCATGTGCCTCATTTGCCATGGATAATCAACACCAGGGATAAACAAGTTCAGGGGGGCTTGGGGAGAGAGAGGAAAAAAAAAGAAATAAAGAAATATATAAAGAAATACAAATATACATTGAGAAAAAAGAAGGAGAAGAGAAGAGGAAGAAAAATAGCAATCCTCGAGTATATGCTTGTTTCGCTTGAGACATCCTCGACAAGCTTCTCGAATCGCTTGAGACATCCTCGCAGAATTGCTGGTTTCGCTTGAGACATCCTTGAAACATTGCTCGTTTCGTTTGAGCCTGCCTCCCAAAATTCTTGGTTTCGCTTGAGACATCCTCACAGAATTGTTGTTTTCGCTTGAGACATCCTTAAGAAACGTATCGTTTCGCTTGAGACATCCTTCAGTATATGCTTGTTTCGCTTGAGACATCCTCGAGTATATGCTTGTTTCGCTTGAGACATCCTCGACAAGCTTCTCGAATCGCTCGAGACATCCTCGAATATATGCTTGTTTCGCTTGAGACATCCTCGACAAACTTCTCGAATCGCTTGAGACATCCTCACAAGATTACTGGTTTCGCTTGAGACATCCTTGAAACATTGCTCGTTTCGTTTGAGCCTGCCCCCCAACATTCTTGGTTTCGCTTGAGACATCCTGAAAAAGTGTGATCGCTTCGCTTGATGTTGCTATTTCAACAGAACTTGATCTTGCTATCTCAACGTAACGTTCCGAGGTGATAATGAAGTTTGGCCTCCGCTCCCCGCGCCCCCGACCAAACTCTTTTTGGTCGACGATAAAAAACTCTAACGACTTAAGGGGGGGGTACATTATTATCGTGGGCATGGGGTTAAACGAATGCGCGCGCATAGCACTTTTTCCAGAGGATGAAGGTGGGGGTCGAACCTGGCTGGGCTGGGGTGGTACGAAGAACTCATATTTAGGATGGGCGATGGGGCAGAGCCATATGTAATTGGCAACACAAAACGGTGCACCGATAAAGCTGGGGGAGTGATCCTACTTTTTTCGTAGAAAAGACAATTCACTACCCTGCACCGCGCTTGACCACTCTTACTGCTCGAGCAATCATCCCACCCACCCACCCGCAACTTGGTTTGCAAAACCCACGCGGTGGCGATAGCGATGAATGCTTGACGTTGGCTGGTCCATCTCTGCGGCCGCGCCAACCCTAGCACGCGCACGAAACGGGCAGCTAGTTTGGCGCGACCGACGCGGCCACGGTGGCGGTGACCGCTGGGCACATCCAAGCGGGCACTTCAATGCGAGGGCGGGCGCAGTATCATGACAACGCCGGCAACGGTAGACAGGATGATGATAGTAGCGATGCTGGTGGCGATGTTGACAACGACGACGGCGCGGCCAGTGCGGGCGCCGATGCTGATCACGCCGACGACGATGACGGCGTCCTCGCGTCGGTGATGAAGCTTTTGGAAAGAGTTCGACGTGCGCGCGCGGCCGACACGCGAGAGTGGCCCGCATGGTTTGATTTGAATCGGATCGTGCCCCACCAGCACGCGCGCACGGGCGTGCGAATGATGTCGGCATGCGGCGCCAGACGCCCATGTGGCAGAATTCCCACCAAAAAATGGGGAATTTTTTTTGTTGAAAACGGATGTTGCGAAACCAATCGATTTTTCATTGCTATTTAAAATGTTTTGACACTCGGTTTTGAAATCGTTACGAAACCGACGGTTCTAGACGGATTTCGGCACGCGCGCGCGACAACGCGACCGCGTACATTTCGTTTTGTTGTTGCTAAGGGTTCTCGCGACGGCACGCGCGCAAAGGCGTTCGAACGATTTCGACATGCGCGCGCGAAGCCCGTTTGGTAGTAGTTCCTGGAAGTTCTGAAAGTCCTATGGTTTTCTTAAGCGCGCTAAGACAACAAATGCCCGTGTTGCAAAACCATATGTTTTCCGACCATCCTGTGGTGTTGGGTCCTCGTTTTCAGGAGACGATCCCCGCGTTCTCCTCTTTCCTCCCTCCCCCTCCTCCCCCTCCTCCCTCCTCCCTGCGTTTCACCCACCCAATACAGCGTTTCGTGGCCCCACAGGGAACCCCACCGAAGCCCCCAGTGGGACCGCCCGCGTGCGCCCCGAAACACCCAATGTTGCATTTTCACATAGTGAAAACTGATGTTGCGAAACCCTAGGTTTTTTTTTTTGGAATTAGTATGTGTAAACTGTTTTGACACTCGGTTTTGAAATCGTTACGAAACCGACGGTTCTAGACGGATTTCGGCACGCGCGCGCGACAACGCGCGCGCGCGTACATTTCGCTATGTTGTTGCTAAGGGTTCTCGCGACGGCACGCGCGCAAGGGCGTTCGAACGATTCGACATGCGCGCGCGAAGCCCGTTTGGTAGTAGTTTCTGGAAGTTCTGAAAATCCTATCGTTTTCTTAAGCGCGCTAAGGCAAACAACCCGTGTTGCAAAACCATGTGTTTTTCCAAACCATCCTGTGGTGTTTGGTCCTCGTTTTGGAGAGACGGTCCCCGCGTTCTCCTCTTTCCTCCCTCCCCCTCCTCCCCCTCCTTCCTCCTCCCTGCGTTTCACCCACCCCGTACAGCGTTTCGAGGCCCCACAGGGAACACCACCGAAGCCCCCCGTCGGACCGCCTGCATGCGCCCCGAAACACCCAATGTTGCATTTTCACATACCGAGTACAACGCTTCGTGGCCCCATATGGAGCTCCACCGAAGGCCACAATGCCACCGTCCGCATGCGTCCCGAAAACCCACTCTAGCATTTTCACCCACCCAGTACAGCGTTTCGTGGCCCCACAAGGAGCTCCACCGAAGCCCCCAGTGGGACCGTCCGCATGCGTTCCGACACGCCCCAATGTAGCATTGTCACATACCTAGTACAGCGCTTCGTGGCCCCATGGGGAGC
The DNA here is from genome assembly GCA_963575745.1 of Prorocentrum cordatum. Taxonomy (NCBI): domain Eukaryota; class Dinophyceae; order Prorocentrales; family Prorocentraceae; genus Prorocentrum; species Prorocentrum cordatum. The sequence goes on along the minus strand of CAUYUJ010006213.1, from coordinate 55,502 downwards.
TCCACCGAAGGCCACAGTGCCACCGTCCGCATGCGTCCCGAAAAGCCAATGTGGCACTGTCACCCACGCAGTACAACGTTTCGTGGCCCCACAAGGAACTCCACCGAACCCCCCCCAGTGGGAACGTCCGCGCGCATCCCGAAACACCCAATTTTGCACTTTCGCTTACCTAGTACAGCGCTTCGTGGCCCCATAGGGAGCTCCACCGAAGGCAGCAATGGGACCCCCCGCATGCGTCCCGAAAACCAACTGTGGCACTGTCACCCACTCACTAAAGCTTTTCGTGGCCCCATAGGGAGCTCCACCGAAGCCCTCAGTGGGACCGTCCGCGTGCGTCCTAACACACTCCCGAAACACTCCATTTGGCATTTTCACCTACCCAGTACAGCGCTTCGTGGCCCATTAGGGAGCTCTACCGAAGGCCCCAATGCCACCGTCCGCATGCGTCTCGAAAACCAAATGTGGCATCTTCACCCACCCAGCACAACGCTTCGTGGCCCCTTCAGGAGCTCCACCGAAGCCCCTAATGGGACCCCCTCGCATGCGCCCCACACACACCCAATTTGGCATTTTCGCCAACCCATTACAACGCTTCGTGGCCCCATAGGGAGCTCCACCGAAGTCCCCAGTGGGACCATCCGCGCGCGTCCCGAAACACCCAATTCTTCATTTTCACCCAACCAGTACAGCGCTTCGTGGCCCCATAGGGAGCTCCACCGGATGCCCCACTGCCACCGTCCGCATGCGTCCCGAAAATCCAATGCGGCATATTCACCCACCCAATACAGCGCTTTGTGGCCCCATAGGGGAGCTCCACCGACGGCCCCGGTGCTATCGCCCGCATGCGTGCCCTACACCCAGTACAGCGCTTCGTGGCCCGGTAAGGAGCTCCACCGACGGCTACCGCCCGCATGCGCCCCCCCCCCCCCCCCCCCGCACAGCGCTTTGTGGCCCCATGAGGAGCTCCACCGACGACCCAAGTGCTACCGCCTGCCTGCGTTCCCCCCCACCCAGCGCAGCGCTTCGTGGCCCCATAGGGAGCTTCACCGAAGAAGATACTCACAATCGCGTTACCCACAACTGCATATGGTCGGGTCATTCGCCCGGATTATCTTATTATTTTTTTCCCCACATGCTTAGTGGGGGTATGGTTTTCTTCCATGCCTCGTCGCACCCGTGCTCACTCACCTCACCTCCCTCTTCCCTTTCTCACACAGCGCAGCACAGCACAGCACACCAAAGCACAGCACTGCTCAGCATAGCTGAGCACAGCTCAGCTCAGCTCAGCACAGCACGGCACAGCTCAGCTCAGCACAGCAGGGCATAGCAGGCGTGGCATTTTCTGGGGTGCGCACGGGGTGGTCCCTCAGCGCGGCCGCTATGCACGACGGTCGTCCAGGGCATAGCAGGCGTGGCATTTTCTCGACACCATAGGGGGTGCGCAGGGGGTGGTCCCTCAGCGCGGCCGCTATACACGACGGTCGTCCAGGGCATGCGGGTGCGCAGGGGGTGGTCCCTCAGCGCGGCCGCTATGCACGACGGGTCCAGGGCATAGCAGGCGTGGCATTTTCTCGACACCATAGGGGGTGCGCAGGGGGTGGCCTCCCTCGACCGGCATAGGGCGTATTCGACACAGTGTCCCTCAGCGCGGGCCGCCATGCATCAGACGGTCGCCAGGGCATAGCAGGCGTGGCACTTTCTCGACACCATAGGGGTGCGCAGGGGGTGGTCCCTCAGCGCGGCCGCTATACACTACGGTTCCGTCAAGGCATAGCGGCGAGGCACACTCTTCTCGACACCATAGGGGGTGCGCAGGGGGTGGTCCCTCAGCGCGGCCGCTATGCACGACGGTCGTCCAGGGCATAGCAGGCGTGGCATTTTCTCGACACCATAGGGGGTGCGCAGGGGGTGGTCCCTCAGCGCGGCCGCTATCACGACGGTCGTCCAGGGCATAGCAGGCGTGGCATTTTCTCGACACCACAAGGGGGTGCGCAGGGGGTGGTCCCTCAGGCGGCCGCTATGCACGACGGTCGTCCAGGGCATAGCAGGCGTTGTTGCCTCGATTCTCGCCATAACGGGGGTGCGCAGGGGGTGGTCCCCTCAGCGGCGGCCGCTATGCACGACGGTCGTCCAGGGCAATAGCAGGCGTGGCACTTCCTCGACACCATAAGGGGTGCGCAGGGGGTGGTCCCTCAGCGCGGCCGCTATCGACGGTCGTCCAAGGCACAGCCGTGGCATTTTCTCGACACCTAGGGGGGGGGCAAGGGGTGGTCCCTCCCGCGGCCGCTATGCACGACGGTCGTCCAGGGCATAGCAGGCGTCGCATTCTCTTGACACCATAAGGGGGTGCGCAGGGGTGGTCCCTCAGCGCGGCCGCTGTGCACGACGGTCGTCCAGGGCATAGCAGGCGTGGCATTTCTCGACACCATAGGGGGTGCGCAGGGGTGGTCCCTCAGCGCGGCCGCTATACACGACGGTCGTCCAGGGCATAGCAGGCGTAGCATTTTCTCGACACCATATAGCAGGATGGCATACTTTCTCGAGGGGGTCGCGGGTGGTCCCTCAGCGCGGCGGGGGTGGTCCCTCCGCGGCCGCTGCACGACGGTCGTCCAGGGCATAGCAGGCGTGGCACCTGCTCGACACCACAGGGGGTGCGCAGGGGGTGGTCCCTCACCGCGGCCGCTATGCACGACGGTCGCCCAGGGCATAGCAGGCGTGGCACTTTCTCGACACCATTAGGGGGTGCGCAAGGGGTGGCCCCCCAGCGCGGCCGCCATGCACGACTGTCGTCCAGGGCATAGCAGGCGTGACATTTTCTCGGCACCATAGGGGGTGCGCAGGGGGTGGTCCCTCAGCGCGGCCGCTATGCACGACGGTCGTCCAGGGCATAGCAGGCGTGGCACATTCTCGACGCCATAGGGGGTGCGCAGGGGGTGGTCCCTCACCGCGGCCGCTATGCACGACGGTCGTCCGGGGCATAGCAGGCGTGGCATTTTCTCGATGCCATAGGGGGTGCGCAGGGGGTGGTCCCTCAGCGCGGCCGCTACGCACGACGGTAGCATAGCAGGCGTGGCACCTTCTCGACACCATAGGGGGTGCGCAGGGGGTGGTCCCTCACCGCGGCCACTATGCACGACGGCCGCCCAGGGCATAGCAAGCGTGGCGCTTTCTCGACGCCAGACGGGGTGAGCAGGGGGTGGTCCCTCACCGCGGCCGCTGGCTGGTTCGAATCTGTCGTCGATGGAGGATAGAAGGCTAGGAAGAGGGAGGAGGTTCAAGCAATATGGCGTTGGATGACACATACGGGAACATTCGCGACGAGGGCTCAGAATGCAGAACTGCGTATAAATTATAAACCTACGCAAACACATAATATTCAAATTATGTTTGTGGGGTTCCTCTGTAGCGTAATTTGTGTTGGCGCTCTGTTTTGAAATCCTCACACAATCAAGCGGTTTTGAAAAACATCAGCATGCCCGCGCGACCACGCGCGTGTTCACTTCTTCTTCTGTTGCAAAGGATTCTTGGATACTGGTGGTTTTGATAAACGAGCGCGAACGCATATCATTTGTTGCAGAGGATGGCGGGTGGGGGGGGAGGGGCGGCACTGGCCCCCCTGGGATATCCTGGGATGGCGCGAGCTCGTACTTAGGATGGACGATGGGGCAGAGTCATATGCAAATTGCAACCCGCGAAGGGGTACATATAAGTTCGGGAGGGGGGAAGTCTGTTCTCGTTTTTTCCAAAACAAAAAGACAATGACAATCTATGTGGTGAAAGCCATGTATGTTCGCAATGAGTTGTCGACTCCACTTCTCTTGCTATTACCCCACCCACTCACCCGCAACTTGGTTTGCATAAGCCCGTGCGGCGGCCATTGCGATGAGTGCTTGGTGTTTGCTGGTGCATCTCTGCGGCCGCGCTCGCCCGCGCATGTTCGCGCGCGCAGCGGCCAGCCAGTTTGGCGCGGCCGACGCGGCCGCGGTGGCGCTGACCGCTGGGCTGCAAATCGGCGACCTGGGCGGGCGCGGCGGTATCATGGCGATGTGGCGCAATCTATGCGGTAGTGCAATATGTGGTGCAGTTGATTTTAGCAAACGAGCTGACACGCCCCACGTTATTGCAAACATCCCACCCACCCTCCCGCAATTGGGTTTGCAAAACCCATGCGGTGGCAAGTGCGGTGCATGCTTGGCTGGTGCCTTTCTGCGGCCGCGCCAACCCTAGCACGCGCGCGCAACGGCCAGCTTGTTTGGCGCCACCAACGCTGCCGCAGTGGCGCTGACCGCTGGGCGCATCCCAGCGGGCACTTCATTGCGAATCGGCGCAATGGGCGGGCGCGGTATCATGGCAGCGCCGACGACGGTAGACACGATCATGATAGTAGCGATGATGGTGGCGATGTTCGCACCGACGAAGGCGCGGCCAGTGCGGGCGCCGATGCGGATCACGCCGACGACGATGACGGCGTCCTCGCGTCGGTGATGACGGTTATGGAAAGAGTTCGAAATGCGCGCGAGACCGACGCGCGAGAGTGGCCCGCGTTTTTTTTTTTTTATTTGACACGGATCGTGCCCCCCCAGCACGCGCGCACGGGCGTGCTAATGATGTCGGCATGCGGCGCCAGAAGCCCGTCTGGCAGAATTATGTGTAACTGTTGAACAACCCATGGTTTCTTGAGAATTCGCAAGAGCGCGGGCACATTTCTGTTTTGAAAACTGAATCTGATGTTGCGAAACCATGTGCTCTTGAATGTGTTTTGGACTTTCGGTTTTGAAGTCGCTACGAGAACGAAACGGATCTGGGCATGCGCGCGCGACGACGCGCGCGTGTGCACTTCGTCCCGTTTGTTGCTAAGGATTCTCGCGACGGCACGAGCGCAGGGGCATTCGAACGATTTCGACATGCGCGCTTGCGAAACCCGTTTGGTCGCATGTTCTGAAAATGTTGGAAAACCTATGTTTTCCACATATAAAAAATCGCAAGAACGCGCGCGCACGCTGAAAAAAACGTGTTGCGAAACCATATGTGTTTATATGTTTGTTGGACACTCGATTTTGAAAGCCTTCCGAAACCGAAGGGATTTGAAGGATTTCGGCATGCGCGCGCGACGACGCGCGCGTGCGCACTTCGTCTCATCTTGTGCAAGATATTCATGAAAAAAATGATTTGTCTAAACGAGTGTGCGCGCATAGTATTTTTTGCAAAAGGATGGCGGGGGGGGTCGAGCCCGGCTGGGCTGGGATGGTACGAATTCATAGTATATTTAGGATGTGGACGATGTGGCAGCACCATATGTAAATTGCAACACGGATCTTGTTTAGAAAAGGAATCTGTGCTTTGCAGCACATGTGGTGCCAATCTGTATGGTGCAATCTGAGTCGCCACGAGCGGAGACGGCGGCGACGGGGCGGCGACGGCGACAACGCAGCCGCCAGACCGACGGACAGGCCCGGACGACTGGCGGCGACGAGACGGCGATGGGGCAGCGACGGTGGCCACATAGCCGCCAGACGGGCCGTCAGGCCCAGTTCACGACAACAGAGATAAGAACTCCCGAGTGCAAGCACTGTTTGGGGAGCCTCCCGTATCAAAGTCTCGCCGTTGTTCACGTACGACCATCCTCCTGTGCCACCTTCCGCTTGGCAAACACTTTTCCGCCCACAGCTCACAAGCGTGAACGGGTCGAAACCGCTGCCGCAGACGGAGCAGCCGGCGGAACGCCCACTGCAGCCAGCGAAGTCGCCAAAGACTGCAGGACCTCGCAATGGTACGGAGCATTGGCTGGCATTGCTGCTCACTGCGCAAAGGCAGGGGAGAGAGAGAGGGCTACAATGTCGGTGAGTGGACGGACTTCCCCGCCCCATCCACAATAGTTGAGGCAGCACTCCATCCCGCACCAGCCACATGAAGACGCATTGTTCGCGTTCGTCGCCGCTGTGCTCGATTCAAACCAACAAGCTGCACGATCCTGGAATGGCAGATGCTCATTGTTCATTGGCCATCCATCTACCCATCCACCCTCTGTCTTCTCTCCCTCCCTCCTTCTGCCTTCCCCCCCTCTCCTCGTTCACACACGTGCCTCCCACATCCCTCCCTTTGCATCCTTCCGCCTCCCCCTCCTCCTCCATCCTCCTCCTCCTCCTCCTCCTCCTCCTCCTCCTCCTCCTCCTCCACCACCACCAACAACTCCTCTTTCTCCTGCTTTCTCCCCTCGATCCCCCCTCCACGCACCTGCTGAATTCGATATCTGGGAAGCCAAAAGGTACTGAGACCGGTACTCCCGGGACCTCTCCTGGGATGATTTCCGATCAGAACTTCGGGGCGAATCCAACGGTGACGACGAGGGCCTCCCGGGAGGTCCGAAATGGCGAACACTAGACAAGGGCAGCGGTATCGGTACCATCTTTCTCCTCTGAGCTCAATCCTATATCATCCTCCTCCTCCTCCTCCTTCTCCTTCTCCTTCTCCTCCCACCTCCTCCTCCTCCCGCCTCCTCCTCCTCCTCCTCCTCCGCCTCCTCCTCCTCCTCCTCCCTCGGCCGACTCAAGACGGCGGGGAGCGGGGAGAAGGGGGGGGGAGGGCGCGCGGCTGGGGCGCCAAGCCTGTCGCAAGGCAGCCTCGGTGTGCTCGCCCGCCGTGGCTGGAGGCGCGCGCGCCAGCATCCCTGCGGGCGCCACGGCCGGGCAGGTCAACTCATGGGGCCTCCCGTAGGGGCCTCGGAGAAAACTAGCGAACACTCATGCCACTTTCATCTGTAAACGCCTCCCCCTCCCCCCAATGTTCAAAGTTGGAGGTGGGTCTGATGAGTTGCACCTCGACCGCAGTCTCCCCCGCGCGTGCCAACTTTGAGTTTGGGGGCAGGGGGGGCGTTCACTGACGTACGGTTGAAGGAACAAAAATGTGCATCAGCAGCGCTCCGACGACAAAGAACCCCCTGACCTTCATATTGGCATGCATTGCGATCGAGATCTTGGGTTCAATTTTTCTCCGGCCGCTTCTCTCCGGGACCAACTGCTCAATATTAAGGCCGGGGGGGTGAGGGGGGGTGTATTCCAATTGGTCCCCCAACTCTTGATGCAACATTTTTTCCTTCAACGTTGCCATCTTGCCGGCTCTTGCGACTCGACGCTGATCGACGTCAAATCGGCGCTGTCTCATCGACTGAAGCACTCTCAAGACAGAGTTTTGCGAGGGTATACGAAGCTACGGAGAGCCTCCCACACCACCTTGCCGGCTCTTGCGACCCGGCGCTGACCGACGTGGAATCGGCGCCACCTCATCGACCAGTGCTCGCTCTCAAGACAAAGTTTTGCGAGGGTAGTTCTACGAGGCTCCCACGGCCTGCAATGCCGAAGGACGGGGGGGGCACGGGGTGCACCGCGGGAGGTGCCGAGGGGGGGAAGCGCGCGAGCCCCGGCGAAGCGAGACCCTGGCGAAGCGAGCCCCGGCGAAGCGAGACTCCGGCGAAGCGAGACTCCGGCGAAGCGAGCCTCCGGCGAAGCGAGTCTCCTGCGAAGCGGGTCCGTGCCGAGGAGAGGTGGAGAAGGATGGGTCGGGAGAGGAAGGAGGGGGGGGGGCGCACGGATGGCGCAGGAGGACGGAGGGAGGCACAGATCAAGGGAGGCAAGCAGAGGACGACCAGGAAGAGGAGGAGGAGGAGGACAAGGAGGAGGAGGAGGAGTAGGAGGAGGAGGAGGAGGAGGAGGAGGAGGAGGAGGAGGGCGCACAGATGGCGCAGGAGGACGGAGGGAGGCACAGAGTAAGGGAGGTAAGCAGAGCAGGACGACAAGGAAATGTGGAGGAGGAGGAGGAAGAGGAGGAGGAGAAGACCGCCTCCGCTGGACTGGGTCCTTCCAGAATGCATGGAGCTTGATCTTCCGCCGTCAGGCCATCCGACCACAACCAGCCAACAAGATCACGAGAAGCGGCAGAAGCATGAGCAGGAGCTCGAGGTACGTTCGGGCTTGTGTACCATATGTGCCAGTGCAGTTGTCGCATTGGTCAATCTAGCAATGATGATGGTCCCGCTGATGGTTGTTTACCTTGCCAAATCTGCTGCCAAAAAATACTTCAGGTTGGCCGGTGTGCCTTGACATGCACACGATATAATATCATCTTGGCAGACGGCGCGGCATTCTGGCTGGACTCGAACATTGCGTTGTGCTCCGAATTGCGTTCGCTTCTGGCGTTGGTAGGACCTTGCCCCCCCACCCCCACACACACACACACACATCCGTTACGGGGGGGGGAGGGATAACGGTAAGAGGGGGGCGCGGGCATGGCAAGCGGTGCCCATGCAAGCCCAGGATGTGCGCGCACGGGCGGAAAACCACGCATGTGTGCGGCACTGCCGCAAGGAAGGCCTGTTCAACGGAGCATGCCGACCATACATTGGGCACAAACTCTTGCCAATGCGGGCCCAGGCTCGTCACGTGCGACGGAGATGCGACTGCGCGCCCCTGTATCCCTTCTGTCCAGCAAGTTGGAAAGGACTTCATCGCGCAACGAATCACCCGTGAAAAGGCGAGTTCGATAGGAATGCCTGGTCGGTCTCCCTGCTTGCCTGCGGCCACAAGAGAGCCAAGCTCTCGCTCAAACGATCCAAGCCTTCGTTCCTGGCGGCGCTCCTGGCTGCCGTGGGCTGGCGGCTGCAAGTTCGACGGCCTCGCTACAAGTGCGGATCACTGGCGGTATGTAGCCAATCAATGTGTTTGGGGCACGAGCGAAACACGAGAAGGTTCCTAAGTGCATGGGCAGGCCGCGGAGTTTGAGCAGGAGTCTATAGTGGCAGGGCGACGGGATTAAGCTATTAAGGCGGCTTGCACATACTCTTCGTTGAACTCGCTTCGACAGCTAGTGGAAGCCCCAGGGTCAAAACGCCAAGCCAGCGATCCTGCAACCTGTTCAGGAAACGCCCTGCCTCGAAAATAAGGGGAAGCATGTTGACCATCGGCAAGGAAGACAGCTCATGCCAGCAAGTTCAAACCTCGCACATAAGAATCCAATCGGAACAACTCAAATGTTTGGGCGTACCGACTGGTATACAACTTACTGAACCTCCAGAACCCGTGGTCCTGTGCCCTTGGCAACACGGCCAGATACACGCTCGTGAGACTCGGGGGTTGACCCCGACACCCCGAGCACAACTCCTTCTCGTTTGGGTGCTGATTAGTTTGCTGGACAACCGAGGTATAGGAGCTGTCTGCCGCCTTGATCTCAACTCAATCGGAGAAGTTTGAACAAGGAAAATGCAGTGACCCACGCTTTTCGGCACTGCGCCCCGTGAGTGCGCAGCGGGGGAGTTTAGCCGCAGTCTCCTGCCCCCTCTGGGGGAAGGGGCCCGGAGGGAACATGATCTCAGGCAGCTGGATCCACATGTTGCAGCGGGCAAACTTGTTCAGCTCTTGTGGCTGCCGCAAGCGCCTTCGCACCCACGGCGGCCAGACAACCACTACACTGCAAGGACAATCCTCCTCCTTCTCCTCCTCCTCCTCGGTCCCCTCCTCCTCCCCCTTCTCCTCCTCCGCCTTCTTCTCCTCCTCGTCCTCCTCCATCCGTTTTCCATCCACAGAACTCCTCCCTGCCGCGCCCCTATAGACGTGTCTGAATGGCGAGGCGGGCGTTTTGTCGAAGCCTGCCTCGTCACGTATTGTCCTGAAGCGTGAACTCTGCAATGGTTTCACGGATGGATAGCCAGTGGTTTTCAACAAGTGGCGATCGCCTTAGCGCCGCGCGCAACAGTCTTAAACGTTTGCATCACCCTCGCGGCCGGAGAGCGAATCATTTCAACATGTGGCCCTCGCCTAAACGCAGCGCGCACTTGTTTTCAAGACTTGCAGCAGCTTCGAGGATGAAGGTCCGGTTCCTTTTTCAGAATGTGTTTCTCGCCGTAGCGCCGCGCACACTTGCCTTACAAACAGTTGCAAACGGTTGAAGGATTCGTATTGTCGAAGTCCCAGGAACGGTGTTCTGGCACGATATTTGGGACTGTCAAGACGCAACCGTCGCGTTGCCCCGCGCTGTTGCAGTCCCAGGATGGGCGTGCTGGCAGGATAGAGGATTCTGAGACGGTTGTCTTCTACAAGGGCGGTACTATAGTGTCGACCGTAACATGTCATCCGCCGAGACCCCCCGCCCCCCGTAGAATCTTAGGGAAAGGTTTCTGGTTCGGCTGCGGTTCCGAGCCCAAGGGCTCGCACCCTGGAAGAAACATGGGATGGGAAATCGTTCCGTTCTGGCCCGACTTCCGCCCTATTCGCTCCGTGTGATCGTCACAGTCGGCTTCTTCATCATCTGCGTCATCGTCGTCATGCCCGTAATGCTGTGTTGATTCAGTGTGTTCGTTTACACGTTGAGGCCGAGTGACCCTGGACACCCTTATCCAACGCAGTCGCTCTTGCTTCGGCTGCAGCTTCCCCAGAGATTTCACGAGGGCTTCCAAATTGCAGATCGGGTCACGTTTGCGTCTTGAACCGGTCATCGGCGGCATGCGGCGCCTTTTGATTATTGTCAGCCGACGGTCAAAAACCTTAGCTCCTGGCAAGTAATTGGCCCCTTCCCTCAATAAGAATGACAACTTTCAGGGGTCTGCACAACAAAACTTGAAGGGAGGGTTGATTGCAACATCGTTGATGCGTCTTGGGTTTACACTGGTCCTCCTCCTCCTCCTCCTTTTCCTCCTTCTCCCCCCCGTCCTCTCCCCCGCCTCCTCCATCCATCCATCCTGGGTTGGCATCCCCACCCCCCTCCCCCTGCGCTGATTCCCACCCCCAGAACCCCTCTACCCCCGTGGGAAGAACGGGTGGAACGGAAGGGGGAATGATGGGGGAGAGAAGGGGGGGAGAGAAGGGGGAAAGAGCAGGGGAGGAGGGCGGATGAGGAGATGGAGAGACGGAGGGAGGGGGGATATGAGGGACGGGAGGAGAGGCAGGAGGGAACGAGGGAGGGGAGAGATGGAGAGCGAGAGGGGGGGAAAGGGAAGGAGGAGGGGGGAGGGGGCAGGGGAGGGGAGGGAGGAGGGGGGCACCCCCGCAAGGCGGGCGCCTTGGGCCAGCCGCAGCTGCTCCAAGAGCTGGTCCCGCAGATCCGCGCCCTCGGGCGCGGACAGCGAGGGCGCGTCCTGTGGGGGCGGGTCGTCGGCGTGATCGTGGTCGCGGCCGTGGTCATCGTGGTGGTCGTGGTCGTGGTCGTGGTCATCGTGGTGGTCGTCGTCATCGTTGTCGTCGTCGTCACCGTGGTCGTGGTCGTGGTCGTGGTCGTGGTCGTCGTCGTCTCGTCGTCGTCGTCGTGGTGGTGGTGTTCGTCGTCGTCGTCGTCGTCGTGGTCGTGGTCGTTGTCGTGGTCGTGGTCGTGGTCGTGGTCGTCGTGGTCGTGGTCATCGTGGTGGTGGTGGTCGTCGTCGTCGTCGTGGTCGAGGTCGTGGTCGTGGCCGTGGTCGTGGTCGTCGTCGTCGTGGTCGTGGTCGTGGTCGTGGTCGTGGTCGTGGTCGTGGTCGTGGTCGTGGTCGTGGTCGTGGTCGTGGTCGTCGTGGTCGTCGTGGTCGTCGTCGTCGTCGAACTCCGCCTTCCGAAGGACAGGTGCTCCCTGGCCCCGCCATCGGTGCCCACTGCTTCTCCTCAGCCCCGGTGAGCTCCTCGACGCTGCGTTGCCGGACCCCCCGGACGGCATGGGCAGGCAGGGGGATCCTCCTTGCTCCTGCCTCCTCGCGTGCCCTGCAACACGTGTGCCACGGCTCGAGCTAAGCAACGTCGCTCGTTTTCGGTTTCGTTGTGTTCCCGTTCTCCCTCGCTCTGTGTTCGCTCTGCCTCTGCTGCAAAGCGGCACCAAGAAACGAAAAAACGGCCCGCGGCGTCGCCAACAAAACACAGCTCTTCGCTCGATCCCCGACGTGCGCCCCGAGCCCTCGACTCCCGCCCCCTCCGCCTGCAGAGGCTTCCTGGATGGGGTCGGAGCAGATGGGGTCGGAGGATCGCGCCGCATCGGCGATACATCGGCGCCGCATCGGCGATGCATCGGCGAGGCACCAGCGATGCGTCGGCGACCTCGGCGATGCATCGGCGACGTGCCCGTGAAGAGCATCGGGCTCCGTGCCGAGCCGCATCGGCGATGCGTCGGCGATGTGGCGCGATCCTCCGACCCCATCTGCTCCGACCCCACCTAGGAGGCCTAGAGTCTGTGAGCGCGCCCCCGGCGCCAGCTTCCGGGCCCCAGCCCCAGGGCATGGCGCGACGAGCGGCTCGGGCGGGCAGGCCCCCATTGGGCGGGGGAGGCGGGCAGGCGGGCCCCAGCGGGCGGGCCCCAGCGGGCGGGCCCCAGCGGGCGGACCCCGCGTGGGCGAGACACGAGGAGCGGGCGGGTGGGCTGCCAAACAAGCGAGCTGGAGAGGGCCGGGCGAAGCCGTGCTCGGGAAGGGGGCGGCAGAAGGCGGCAGAAGTGCTCGCGAGGGTGGGGGAGGAAGGGCGGCAGGAAGGCCGGAGAAGGGGTTGCACAGCGAGGGGGGGCGGACGGAGCAAGCGGGCGCGGGCGCTCCTATTCGAGTGAAGAGAAAGAGGAGGAGGAGGAACAGGAGGAGCAGAAGGAGGAGGAGGAGGAGGAAGAGAAGCAGGAGAGGGAGGAGGAGGAAAAGGCGGGCAGGAGGCAGATGACGAGGAGAACGAGAAGGCAGGGAAGAGGGGAAAGATGAGGGGAGAGCTGGAATACGAAGAGGAGCAGGAGGGGGAGGTTGAGAAGGAGGCAAAGGGGGAATCAGTAATGAGATGATATGTCAACAGAAAAAGAGAGAGAACCATAAAAACATAAAGAGAGATAGGAACAACAAAAAGAAAAGAGATGAAGGAACAAAGGGGTGAACGAACGAGGCATAGACAGGAGGGAGAGGCACGAGCGAACGAGGAGGAAGCACGCAGTGGCTGCAGAGGGTGAGGACGAAGGAGCCCGTGGGAGCGAACGCCCCCTGAGGCGGACGTGTTCGCGCTAGGCCCCGCGCCGCCGTGCAGGCTC
>CAUYUJ010006213.1:12500-40000 GCA_963575745.1 Prorocentrum cordatum | reverse complement strand
CGAAGTCTCAACTGGGTCCCCGTACCACTCCACTCCGCGCGACCTCCCAATGTCCACGAAAGTGGCGACAAATTCACACTTAGCAGCCACCCATGGAGCCGCGAGGTCTCAACTATATATATATATATACATTTCTATACAGAGGCTGGTGGAACTGGCGCGCGAAATGGTGCAAGCAGGGGCAAGCAGGAAAGTCATCAGAAAAGAGGAACCGGAGAGGAGGAATATCACAATGAGGAGGTATAGGAGAAGAGATAGGAGAAGGGGGGAAGGAGGGTAGTGGGAGATGAAAGCTTCCAGCTCTGACCCAACCGCACTCGACTTGTTGCTTCCGTCAGGCCAGGTGCCCCGTGCGCGCGGAGTTCATAAAGACAGAGAGAAAAAGAGAGAGAGAGAGAGAGAGCAACAACAAAATGTAGAAGGAGAGAGGGAGAGAGAAACAAACAAAGAAAGAGGAGACAATGATATATATATATATATAAATATATAGAGGGGGAGAGAGAGAGAGAGAGAGAGAGAGAACAAACAAAAATACGTAAAACAACTACATAACGAAATATAGAGATATAGAGAGGGAGGGAAGGAGAGAGAGAGAGAGGGAAGGACCGCAGACCGACACGACCGATCGACAGACAGACAGAAAGGGATGGGCCACACTAGTAAGAAATAAAGGGGTAATGGACGGAGGGCGGAGGTGACGAAAGATGACAAGACCCCGCCGTTGCCACATCTCATCTCTCCCCAACTGTTCTGCTGCTCGTCAGACCTCCTGCGTCCTGATGTCCGCCAGTCTGGTCTCCCACATCCTTCCCCGCTTCTATTACTCCACTTCGGAAGACGAGAGGAGAAGGAGCCGGAGACGGTACGGCGGAGAAGAGGGTGGAGGAAGGGGGGTCGCCTCCCTCACTCCTTCCTCTTCCGGACACGCATGCTCCGCCTTCTCCTCCCCAAACCCTGCAAGTGCCTCGCGGCAACTGCGAACTGCTGCCGAAACAACTCGCAGTAGAGCCCCGTGCCGTGAAATGTGCTCCTGCCAAAGCGTGACCACCCTCGATCCGTCGCGGTTCACGAAACAGTATGCGAGATCGTGCGCAGCGGATGCAATATGGATCCAGCACTATACGGGAGAAAGCTACAAGAAACCAGCTAGAACAATACTGCAATACTCAGGGCAACTGCTGTGACTTGTACGGGCTCGAACGTCAGCTGTGCTGTAGCAGCGCTGCTACGGACTGTCGGAAAGGTCCTGCTGCAAACACGACGGAAACATCTGCGTGTAGAGCTGAATTTCTCTCACGTGCGTGCGCAGCCAGCAGCGGAATGACAGTCCTGCGCACTAGAGAGTACTGCGAAAATCGCACCGCGTGGGCACGTGGGCGCCATTGCAAACTTCGGCGTGCAGGCATGCACGACCAGTCCTGCGATGCACCACGTTCCAAGCCGATCAGCTTCTCTTCCCCTGCCGCAACATGTAAGCCTCAAGCCCCCATGCCCCTTTCTGCACGTGGGACACCGCGCCAACCCTCGGGGGCGGCCAAGAGGGGGGCGTCCAAGAGGGGGGTGCGCAAATCATGGCCGGCGGCACGTGAGCGGCCCAAGGGGGGGGCCAGGGACGTAATGAAATGCGAAGAGGCGCCATGACATCTGGGGAAATGTTATGGCCCACGCCATGACATCCACCCCCCCACGTCGTCACCCCCCCAACTGGCCGCCCCCGAAACCCTAAGACGACGCTGAACCCCGATCCTGGCAAGGCCTGAGCCGGGATTGCCCAGCAGCTGAAAGCCAATCCGCAATCCAGCGGCCTCGGCGCGGCTTCCACGCCGTATGCGCGACGCGACGAAGGTGCCGTCGGAGGCCTGATACGGCAGATGCCCCACGCTCGAGTTGCGGAGGCGACGAACGTTCATCAACATCATCAGCATCAGCAGCATCAGCATCAACATCAACATCAGCATCCTCATCCTCATCAGCATCCTCATCACCATCACCATCACCCTCACCATCACCATCACCATCACCATCATCATCATCATCATCATCATCATCATCATCATCATCACCATCACCATCACCATCACCATCATCATCACGAACAGCATCATCACCACCATGATCATCATAACCATCACCATCGACAACATCCATATCAGTATCAACGACAACATCATCGACTTTATATATATATGTATAGATATAAGATACCGGAGAAAAAACCCAATCATAGTTTGTTTAGGGCTATAGGGCTATAGGGCTACAGGGCTATAGGGCTACAGGGCTATAGGGCTATAGGACTCATTGGCTATAGGGCTATAGGGCTGTAGGGCTATTGGGCTACATGGATACAGGGCTATAACGCTATATGGGCTGCAAGGCTATTGAGCTATTGGGCTATACGGCTAATTATAGAGCTATAGGGCTACAGGGCTATTGGGCTAAAAAGCTATAGGGCTATAGGGCTATAGGGCTGTAGGGCTACAGGTCTATAGGGCTATAGGGCTTCAGGGCTATGGGGCTCTAGGGCTATAGGGCTGTAGGGCTACAGGGCTATAGGGCTATAGGGCTATAGGGCTATTGGGCTATAGGGCTATGTGGCTATAGGGCTATAGGGCTATAGGGCGATAGAACACCCGGGCACCCGGGCACCCCCAGGCACCTCCGGGCGCCTCCGGGCACCCCTGGGCACCTCCGGGCACCCCCGGGCCCCCGGGTGCACCCGGACACCCGGGCACCCGGGCACCCGGGCCGGAAACCGAAATCGGCGGCACACCTCACCTAACCATATGAATCCGCTAGGACCCTTACAGAGGCAAGCTCTGATTGGTATATATATATAATACCGGAGAAAAGCCCCAATCAGATTAGTGTTATGGCTATAGGGCTATAGGGCTATAGGGCTATAGGGCTATCGGTCGGGCTATAGGGCTATAGGGCTATCGGGCTATAGGGCCATAGGACTGTGACCTATAGGGCCATAGGGCTATAGGGCTATGGGGCTATAGGGGCTATAGGGATATAAGGCTATTAGGGCTATAGGGATATAAGGCTATGGGGCTACAGGGCTATAGGGCTATAGGGCTATAGGGCTACTGGGCTATTGGGCTATTGGGCACCCCCGGGCACCCGGGCACCTCCAGGCACCCGGGCACCCCCGGGCCCCCGGGCCCCCGGGCCCGGCCACCGAAATCGGCCACCTGGGCACCCCCAGGCACCCGGGCACCCGGCCCCGGCCACCGAAATCGGCCGCCCACCTCACCTCAGCTTTATATCCGCTAGGACCCCTACATAAGCAAGCTCTGATTGGGGAATAAACCTGAACCACATACTCCAAAGTAGAGTGCGAACTGAAGCACATAAAACCTAAGCCTCCCCTCGGGCGGCCAGTCCTCGGACTCGAAGAGAAGCACGACGCCACCTCGGCCTTGGCCTCCTCGGACCCTGTTCTCCAGCCTCCCCGTCCCTCCTCGCCTCCCGTCGTCGTCGTCGCCGCCTCCCGTCGTCGTCGTCGTCGTCGTCGTCGTCTCCCATCGTCGTCGCCGTCGTCTTCGTCCCACAACATCCCCCTCCCTCCTCCCCTCTCCGCCGGGCTCCCCCTGGGCAGGACGGTTTGGATCCCACCTGGGCAGGGCCATGGGGGCCACATGACACGATTGAGTGAGATGAGTAGTGAGATCGATAGGCCGATCGATGGTTAAATCGCTAATGAGATCTATGTTGAGATCGATTGCGTGAGATGCATAGTGAAACCGATCATGAGATCGATGGTGAGTCGTGGGACTGGGGTACACTAATGCAAACGATAGTGAGAGCAATCGTGCGATCGACAGTGAAATCGATAGTGGGATCGATGGTAAGTTCGATCTCGAGAACGACCATGGGATTGATTGTGAGATCGATCGTGGGGGCGATCTGTTGATATTGAGATCGATAGTGAGAGCGATACTTAGGTCGATTGAATGAGATCCGTACTGAAATCCATCCTGATATGGACAGTTGGATAGATCCTAATATCGAGAATGATATCGCTGGTGAGCTCGTCCTCCGCTCGTCCTAGATCGTCCTCCGCTCGTGAGCCGCCTACTCAGCCTCCTCCCTCTCATCCTCCGCTCGTCCTCCGCTTTTCTCTCCTCTCTTGGAGGGCCTCTGGGCCCTCCAAGAGAGGGCCTCTCGGAGCGCCCCTGGGGCTTCTTGGGGGCCTCTTGGGCCATGATGGGGCTATCTTGCAAGTCTTGGAGCGCTTTTGGGCCGTCTTGGCGGCTTCTTGCGGTCCCCAGAAACCATGGTGGACGTCCGGGGGGCGAAAAAAAGCTCCCGGACGCCCGGGGACAAAGTGGGTTACCGGGGGGGGGGATCCGGGAGGGTGTCCCGGCCCGGAGCCCGGGCCCCCGGTACCCGGTATCGGAGGTGAGGGGGTGAGATCGAAGTGGAACGGAGAGCCCCCCTACCGGGAAATCGATTTCGGTTTCGTGTTCGTGCGTGCCGTGCGTGCGGGCGAGGCGAAGCTGCGTGGGCGGGCGAGAGAAAGTCTCCTGCGGCTGAAGCGCGGCCGGACCAAAAACTTCCCTTCTGGCGGCCGGTGCCCCGCGGTGCCCCGCCGGTGTCCCGCTGGTGTCCCGTGTGGCTGAGGCGCGGCCGGACCAAAAACTTCCCTTCCGGGGGTCGGTGCCCCGCGGTGTCCCGCCGGTGTCCCGCTGGTGTCCCGTCGGTGTCCCGTCGGTGTCCCGATGATGATGTGGATGATGATTATGATGATGATGGTGATGATGATTATGATGATGATGATGGTGATGATGATGATGATGATGTTGATGATGGCGATGATGATAATGATGATGATGATGATGATGATGATGATGATGTTGGTGTTGTTGATGATGATGTTGGTGATGATGATGATGACGTCGATTGTGAGATCGATTGTGATATCGATAGTGAGACCGAATGTGAGATCGATTGTGAGATCGATAGCGAGATCGATTGTGAGATCGATAGTCTGATCGATTGTGAGATGATGATGGTGATGATGGTGATGATGGTGATGATGGTGATGATGATGATGGTGGTGGTGATGATGATGACGTTGATGATGTTGACGATGATGGTGTCCCGATGACGATGATGTTGATGATGATGTTGATGATGGTGATGATGATAATGTTGACGATGACGATGGTGTCCCGATGATGCTGATGACGTTGATGAGGATGATGTCGATGATGATGATGGTGTCCCGATGGTGATGATGATCATGCTGCTTATGTTGATGATGATAATGACGATGATGGTGTCCCGATGATGATGATGATGAGGATGATGATGACGATGTTGAGGATGATGATGAGATGATGATGATGGTGTCCCGATGGAGATTGTGTTGATGATGATGATGTTGATGATGATTATGGTGTCCCGATGATGATGACTGTGATGGTGATGATAATGATGACGGATGATGGTGATCATGATGGTGTCCCGATGATGATGATGTTGTTGATGATGATGGTGAGATGATGATGATGATTATGATGAATGGTGTCCCGATGATGGTGTTGATGATGATTGTGATGATAAAAATGATGGTGTTCATGATGGTCTCCCGATGATGATGCTGATGCTGCTGATGATGATGATGACGATGACTGTGTCCTCATGATGCTGATGATGATGAAGTTGATGATGATGATGATGAGATGATGATGGTGATGGTGACGATGATGGTGTCCCGATGATGATGGTGATGATGACGACGTTGATGATGATGATGATGATGATGTTGGTGATGATGATGATGATGATGATGATGACGGTGTCCCGATGATGATGATGATGAGGATGATGATGACGATGTTGAGGATGATGATGAGATGATGATGATGGTGTCCCGATGAAGATTGTGTTGATGATGATGATGTTGATGATGATTATGGTGTCCCGATGATGATGACTGTGATGGTGATGATAATGATGACGGATGATGGTGATCATGATGGTGTCCCGATGATGATGATGTTGTTGATGATGATGGTGAGATGATGATGATGATTATGATGAATGGTGTCCCGATGATGGTGTTGATGATGATTGTGATGATAAAAATGATGGTGTTCATGATGGTGTCCCGATGATGATGCTGATGCTGCTGATGATGATGATGACGATGACTGTGTCCTCATGATGCTGATGATGATGAAGTTGATGATGATGATGATGATGATGAGATGATGATGGTGATGGTGACGATGATGGTGTCCCGATGATGATGGTGATGATGACGACGTTGATGATGATGATGATGATGATGATGTTGGTGATGATGGTGATGGTGATGATGATGATGACGGTGCCCCGATGATGATGATGATGATGATGATGATGATGATGATGATGTTGATAATGATGAATATGATGACGTTGATTGTGAGATCGATTGTGATATCGATAGTGAGATCGATAAGTAGTGAGTCGGAATGCGAGATCGATTGCGAGATCGGTTGTGAGATCGATTGTGAGATCGATAGTCAGATCAATTGTGAGATCGATCGAATGAGATAATTAGATCGAGTGAGATCGATTGTGAGATCGATCGAGTGAGATCGATCGAGCGCGACCGATAGTGAGATCGATAGTGAGACCGATCGAGTGAGACGTTGGTTCCCCCCCCCCGAACCTCCTTATCACCCGAAGGGTGGTCGTATGCACCCCCGGGCACCCGGGCCCGGCCACCGAAATCGGCCACCCGGGCACCCCCGGGCACCCGGGCACCCGGCCCCGGCCACCGAAATCGGCCGCTCACCTCACCTCAGCTTTATATCCGCTAGGACCCCTACAGAAGCAAGCTCTGATTGGGGAATGGAATATATATATATATATATATATATATAGAGAGAGAGAGAGAGAGAGAGATTCTCCTATTCATTTATTTTTATAAGGCCGGGGACGCCAGAAAAAAACCCCCCCCGCCCTAACGAATTTGGCCCTCCCTAGGCCTCCAGGCAACCCTTCAGACGACCCAGGAGAACCTCAAGAGAGCCCGAAGACGGCCCCAGACGGTTTCCAGGCGTTCCGGCGCGCTCCCGAAACGACCCCAGAGAGCCCCAATACGGTCCACGACGACTCCCAAGAAGCCGTCACACAGGTCGCTCCAAAACGTCCCAAGAGGCCTCCAAGAGCACTCCCAAGAAGGCCCCAAGAGACACAAATCCTTAATTTTCTGCGGTTTTTTGGTGAATTTTGGGGTTCTCCTCTTTTCGGCTTCCCGACGCTCCAAGACTGCGTTCTTCTGGACGTCCGAAGCCGCCTGGGAGGCTCCCAAATCGCCCCATAACCATCCGAAATGGCTCCCAGGCAGTCCAAGAGAGCCCCAAAACGGCACGACAGGGGTCCAAGATGGCCCTATAGGAGAGCCTCATGGCGGCCCAAGATGGCCCCAAGACACCCTCGGAAGCATTCCAAATCGTGACCCAGTCGTTCAGGGATACCGCGGTCGGAAGCAGGGTGGCCCGAGGAAGCCCCCAGAGGCCCCCAGAACACGCCCAGGAGGCCTCCAGAAGCCCATAAGAAAGCCTGAACAACTTTTGGGAGGCCCCCAGATGCTCTCCAACGAGGAGCCTCCTCAAAAAGAGCGGAGGAGGATGGGGAGAATGCGCAGAGTATGGCGAAAATGAAGAAAAAGATGCAGGGAGAAAGGATAACGAATAACATTATTATAACTGCGATGCCAAAAGGCAACAAGGCATTATCGCTAGATTGTCGGCTTGATCTTCCTGCCATTCCGCCTACATACCACACTTCAAAGACCAAGGTGCATGGCGCGAAGCGCCACTGCAGTCTTGTGTATATATATATATATGCTTGTCTACACCTGTTTTTGTGCACTCCGCCAGGGAGCTTGTCAGGCCAGGACCTCTGGGGGCTACTCAGGGGTCAACCCAGGAGTTGGGAGAGGTCCCGTCCCGTCAGCGGCATCCAAGGGCCTCCCAACCCGCCTGGCACAGCCGTGGCGCTTAAGCACCCGCGCTGCATCCCAGACGAGCTGACACACTTGCACCGCCGGGAGGTTAACGTCACCAACCCCTGAACCCCCTAGCTCTCGTCCTGGCAATCACTCGCGCGGAGGCAGGCACGGCCACGCGCGAGACGGTAGCTATGCTGCCCCCTGTCTGTGGGTGGGCCAACACAGCTACGGAAGATGGATGAAACTCAACCGTTCCCCATCAACGGCGTCGCGCACGCTCAGGTGGACTCCGCATAGGCTTCCTTGGAAGGTTACTATATGCTTGTCTACACCTGTTTTTGTGCACTCCGCCAGGGAGCTTGTCAGGCCAGGACCTCTGGGGGCTACTCAGGGGTCAACCCAGGAGTTGGGAGAGGTCCCGTCCCGTCAGCGGCATCCAAGGGCCTCCCAACCCGCCTGGCACAGCCGTGGCGCTTAAGCACCCGCGCTGCATCCCAGACGAGCTGACACACTTGCACCGCCGGGAGGTTAACGTCACCAACCCCTGAACCCCCTAGCTCTCTCCACGGTCCCTACCCTGGCAATAGCCGCTCCCTCTTGCTCTTACCTATTTCCTCCACCCTGCTGCAATGAAATGAGGGAGGAAAGGTGGAGGATGGGCGGGACAGACAGACAGGCAGTACAAAGCAAAAAAAAAAAAAAACAGTTCATCTCGCTTCTGCTCGCAGTCGGGACGCGAGCAGGCCGCAGCGCCTCCGCTGCGTGGGCGAGAGATTTAATTGAGTGGCCTCGGCGACGGCATCCTGGACATACAAGCGGGCCGTGCGCGCCGAGGCCCACCTGCCTCGGAGCAGCGTCTGCTCCATGGAGCCGTGGCTGCGGAAGTCGGCGGACGCGCCGCCCCGACGCCAGCTGTAGAGGGTGAGCTTCGCATCTTGCAGCTCCAGCAGCTCACGCACGCGGCCAAAGGTGCTCATGAAACTGCTTGGCTCCATCCCGAGGCACAAGTCCTGCTTGTGCGCCTGAGCCTTTGCCCTGGCGAGGAGGGCGACCGCTACGCCGCTCCGCACGAGCACGAACTCTCGGGCACCAGTCTGATGCTGGCTCTTGGTGTTGCGCAGCTGCAGCACGGCCATTTGGCGGAGTGGATACAGCTGCACGTCGGACCACACGAGCGAGGTCATCTCACCCGTCCGGAGGAATGCGTCGTAGCCTGCTGCCAGCACCGCCGCAGCGCCCAGCTGGCCCACGGCCGCAAATGCCCCTGCGAACGCTGCCGCAATCAGCGGCCCGATCGGCAGCGCCCGCCCAGCTGGCTCCAGGCGTTGCCACGTCTTGGCCAAGCGCCAGCTGTCCCGCAGGTGCCCTCGCACGGGCGGGAATGCGTGCGTGATGCCTGCGATTGCATTATTAATCTCAAATAAAGATCCCCCGCTCAGCCAACGGCTCTCGATGAAGGCGGCCACGCCAGCGTCGACCTGAGCGGGCGTCTGCGGCTGCCGGTGCTCCTGAATCCAGAAATCAACGACATCATCGACCGCCGCACGGTACCGCTGCAGGGTGAGCGGCGTGACCATCGCCTCCCTCAGCGGTCGGGACCTCGCTGCAGCTCGTCGCGCCATCGCCTGGGCCGTGACCTGGCTCACCTTTGCTGCTGCTTGCGCTGCACGCTTGCCGGGGGCGGCCCTCCTGGCCCTCGCCGGCGGCAGCACTGGGAGCGTGGCAGCGGCGGCCGAAGCTCCAGCGGGACGGCGTGTCGGCGGGCATGTCGTCGGTGTCGCAGTAGCCGTACAGCGGGTACCCTGCCGTCGCGAGGAGCAGGGAGTTGAGCCGGCGGAGCGCTGGCTGCAAAGCCCTCGCGCTCGATCTGCCCTTGGTGCCGACTGCCGCGATCGCTTGGGCATCCAGAATGTGCAGGTAGCGGCAGCGGTGGTTCTCAACTGCCCGGCACCTCCAGCGCGCTCCAGCCACCGCAGCCTCCAGCTCCAGCGCCGAGATGTGCCCAGGCCGCTGCCAGCGAAAGCCTTTGGCGATCCGCCAGGCCCAGAGGTGCGTACGGAGTGCTGCCCGCGGCCACGCGCGGGCGCGGTAGGGCGCCCCGGTGTCAAGCCGGACGTCCGTGCCCCCGCGGTCCGCGACCCGCAGGAACTCTACGATCAGGCTGCGTTCCAACTGCGGGTCGTGATGTCCCGGCTGCTGGAAGTCGGGGACCACGTTCCAGTTCGCCTCGCACGTGCCCACAGCGAGGCAGCTGCTGCCTGGGATGGCGGCCGCTAGCGCCCCCACTTGAGCGAGCCACGAGCCGAGAAGATACATGACAGCCTGGACGCAGAACGTATTCCCGATCAGGGACTCAATGACGCTGTCTCGCTCGGCGGCGGGGGCACTATCTTTTACAGCGGCCTGGAAATAGAGACGGTCGAACCCCATCAGAGCAGCACGCTCCTCAGGCACGGGCAGCCGGCCCCGCTCACGCCTCGCGTCCCAGATGAGGCTGCCGTCCTCGTAGTTGTTGACCTGGTAGCGGTAGCTGTCGGCAGCCCAGCGCTCCGCGGCCAGCACCGAGGCGCGGTCGAGGCCCGCGGGCCGGAACGGCGGGTGGCTTCGCGGGATTGGCCTCGTGAAGCACGGGAGGTCTGCCTCAGGGTCCAGCGTCGACCAGCCCTCCAGGAGCGAGGCACTCAGTGGGAGCCTCTCCACCGCAAGCGAGACCTTGAAGTACGCGGCTTCTCCCACACCCTTGGTCTCGACGGTGGCGTCGGACGCCAGGAACGCCGTGACCGGCCACGAGCACCAGTACAGGCGGGGCCGCCTGACGCGAGTGAGACACCTGGCATCGAGGAACACGGGCGTGACTCCAAGCGCCCTGGTGAACTCCGCCCTCGACTCTAGGGTCATGCTGAACACGTTCTCGACGAACCACATGGTGCGCTTGGGAAAGGCAGCCTCCGCTGCCTGGATCAGCTCGGGGACCCGGAAGAAGAGCCTCGACCTCGACCCCTCTAGGCCGGTCCCCACGACATTGATGCTCGCAAGGTCTTGGCACGGGCTCCCCGCGGTCAAGACGACCCAGTCGGCGTCCCGCGCGTAGCCCTTCAGCATCTCAGTAAACCGCGCCGCGTCGACGGCCTCGATGTTGCCAAGCTCAATCACGCCCGCCCAGCGGCGACGCACCAGTCGCCGGGCAGCGGGCTCGACCTCGCAGCTGACGTGGGCCATCACGTCGATCGGGAGTCTGGAGGCCGCCACCGCGGCCCCAGCAGCGCCAGCGAAGAGCTCGATGAGAACTATGCGAGG
Organism: Prorocentrum cordatum; assembly: GCA_963575745.1. Lineage (NCBI taxonomy): Eukaryota > Dinophyceae > Prorocentrales > Prorocentraceae > Prorocentrum > Prorocentrum cordatum. Next base: position 28,749 of record CAUYUJ010006213.1, on the reverse strand, counting down.
GCGCCACCGCACACCACGCACAGGAGCCGCAACTGCACCAGGCCGCAAAGTCACTGCTGATGCTCCCCCTCTCGCGCAGGCAACGCCCTGCGCCGAGAGCCCGGCCGTGTGGCAAATGCCCCCGGCGCGCTCGCTGGCATCGGTCGCAATGACACAAGTGTCGATCCTTGCGCGCAGGTCGGTGTATGCCAGCGGCAGCGCCATCGCGAAGCCCAAGAGCTCGTCGCACATGCCAAGGGGAACAGCCTGCGGGCGCGTCCAGCGCCCAGCAGCCCACACGCTGTTGAGGAACCCCATGAAAGGCCTCCTGAACTCCGCTGCCCTGACGCACCTGCCTAGGATCATGAGCATGCCCTGCGACGAGAGGCCCTGTCTGCCCATGCCCCACAGGATGAACGCCAGCAGCTGGTGAAGCTTCTCGGTCGTGACCCCGACCCGGCCGACGGCCCCGTCAAGACCCGCGCCCATCCGCTCCAGGACCAGCGCGCGGTGCTTGGCCTTGCCGGGGGCGACGCTGATCCCCGAGCGGCCGTAGGCGGCCCTCTGCTCCTCCTGCGCGCAGCTCATCGTGCCGAGGAGCTCCGCGACCATCGCGTTGGGCACCACCTCGCCATGGTCCCAGTCGTCGATGTAGTACTGGATCCACTGCTGCTCGAGCTCCTTCGACTTGAACGGAAGTGGCCGGTCCTTGCGCCACTCGAGCTCCGCGGGAAACCCCGCAGCGAGGGGGCGAGAGCCGAACCCGAGGCGCCTGTGGCAGTGCTGAAACACCGTGACCGCGTTGATCCAGCCCATCGGGATGACGCGCAGCGCGAGGTGTGTCTTCCCAGGACCCGGCACGCCGATGAGCTCGTTCGGGATCGCCTCCGCGAGGGTCATGTACGGCTGCCAAGCCTCGGGCAGCTCGTAGCAGTAGAAAGCGGAGGCTTGGTCATCTGACGACCAAAGCAGCATGTGGCCCTCTGGGAGCGGGATGGCGACCCACGAGGGCGACGCGCTAAGGGTCCCGATGTCGTCCCTCATGATGCGCTGGTAGCTGTTGGCCGGGACCATGTTGATGATCAGGCGCTGGACGCACGCCTGGCCAGGTGACGGCGTGCCACCCTTGGCGACACCAAACGCCCCGGCGAGCACCTTGCGGTTCCCGACCTTGAAGATGCGGTCGTCGGCGATCGGCGCAGCCAGCCCCAGCTCGACGAGCTTGGTCCCGATACTGTACCACTCCTGCTTGGACGTGACCTGGATCGCCGCCCGCGGGACCTCTGCAGGCCACTCATCTCGAGGGAGCAAGGCCAGCGTGGGGTCGGCAAGCCAGGCGCCCACCTGAGCGTCCGCGATGTCGAGCGCCTTGACAGAGGCGGCGACGCCCCGCGCGGGGAGGCCTGGCATGATCCCCGCAAGCGAGAGTGGCAGGGCGCGGGACGTCTCCTCGCCCCCGTAGGAGACGGTCCTCGACGCGATGACCTGGTCCCAGTCCGGGAGCTCGAAAGATGTGGCGGCATCCTGAACGAAATACTCACAGGCCTCCTGCACAATGCCGAGCGCACTGATCTGACTTGCCGTGGGCCGCCTCGCGGCGACGGTTGGACAACGCATGTGCCCCGTGTACTGGTAGTTCAGGCTGAAGACCACGAGCTGGGCCCACCCCTGCGCCGTGGCGGCGTCCACCTCGCAGGTCTCCGGCAGCTGCTGGTGTAGGTACCAGGCGGCACGGTACCTCTCGAAGAGCGGGGCGTCGGGCAGCGGTAACGGCAACACCTCGCGCAGCCGCGCGAAGCTGGCCGTGGGGTCTGGCGAAGTGCACATCTTACGAACGTACCGCCCGATCGCCCCTGGCGAACCGTGCACCGCCTCGTGGACCGCGAGGGCGAGCCTGAACTTGGAGCTGACGCCCGTGCCCACCTCGGCTAGCATCTGGCGCCACCGCCGAGCCTGCGAGCTGCCGCGTAGCTGCCGCTCAGGCGGGCGGAGGGCAGGCAGGGGCGTGCTCGGGGCCGCGGCCTTAGCCGCGTCGGCCCTCACGCCCGAACCCAGGCCGTCCTGCGAGCAGCGCTCGTGCCGCGGCTCTTCCCCGTCTTGCCTTTGCCGCGGCTCTTGGCAGCCAGCGGCCTCCCGATGCGCGCCTTCCATGCTGCCTGGGTCTCGCCCTCGCGCCTCGGGTGGGCCGCCTTGTGCTGCGCGAAGCTCCGGCCTGCTGCCGCGTCCGCTGGTGGCACGCGGGCGGCGGCTGCTGCGTCGAGGTCCCCCTCGGAGTCGCTCAGGAGCTGGACCGACCGCGTGGGACTGCGGCTGGTCCTCCGCGCTGCTGGCTGCTTCCCCCCGGCGGGGGGAACTGCGGGACCGTCGCCTGGAACTCGTCCGGCAAGGATCCTCATCGCCTCGGGCGATCCCGAGACTGGCGTCCCGGGAGCAGGGGGCGGGGGGCGCGCCTCCGCGCGCCCATGGCCTGCAGGTGCCGTCCCCCCCTGCAACGGAGACGGCTCCCGGCCAGACCCCTAGCCCGGCCTGCGGTCTGCAAGTCGCTGGCGGAGTTCGGCGACCTTCAGCTCCCGGGCCTCGACCTTCTCGGCAGCGTTCTCCTCGTCCAGAGAGGCGCCTGATGGAAGCTGTTCCTGCGCGACAAGCGTGAGCCACCGTGCCGACCGCCAGTTCCCGTCGCGGATGGCCATCGTCCGCGCCTTGAACTCCTGCATGAGCAGATCCGCAGTCTCGACGACCTCTCCGCGCAGGATGCCGTCGAGCGCCAGTCCCAGCGCGCGGAGGACCCGCACCTCGTCCGTCCCCAGCGTCCGCGGCGGGTGAGCAACGAAGAACACCGTGTTCAAGAACTGCGTGACACACGGGGCCAGAGGGTCGGCCTCGCCTGCGGACAACTGCTGGGTGAACTGGCTGCGCAGGTGGCCGAGCCCGTTCTCGAGGAGAGCGCCGGGCCGCTGCCGAGCGATCCTGCGGAACAAGTCCCGCTTGATGCCCACGCCCTGGTAGCGGTCGCGGCCCCCAAGGCGCTCCGTGTCGCTCTCCGCGCCGTCCTCCGCGTCGTCGTCGTCGCGGCCCAGGAGCGCCGCGGTCAAGGCTGATGCCAGCCTGGTCCTCGACCCAGCGGCGCCTGCGCGCGCAGGGGCAGCAGCGGCGGCTCGGCCGGCCACCACCTGCGCCAGGCGCTCGCCTACCGCACCTGCTGGGCGCGCAGCGTTCTTGGGCGTGCCCTGCCTCGGCACACCACGAGCTGCCCTGCCCCCGAGCCGCGCCAGCCGCGCCTCGAGCTCTGGGTCCTCGGCAGTCTCCTCGAGCCCTGCAATCTCCTGGTCGAGAGGGCTCGCCTCTCCTGGTCCGCCTGGGGTCGGGGTGCCCTCCACCTCGCGGGCCCGCTTGCGCGGCGGCCCTCGAGGCTCCTCCTCGTCCTCGTTGCCCCCATCCCCGAGCGGCCAGCCGCCGAGCTCTCCAGGCAATGGCTCGGCCGCGGGCGCATCGGTCATCACAAGCGCTCCAGGATCCGCGGCCGGGCAGATGAGCTTCGCCTGCTCGCGGGCCACGTCGCGGGGGTCCACCACCTGCCACACGTCCAAGTGCTCGACCACTGCGCCCACAGGAGCGACCGCCCCGCACTCGTCGGCGCTGCACTTGCAGAGGTGGAAGACCGTGGCCAGGGACCGCGCGCCCCGCTGCCCGCAGGAGGCTGCATACCACGAGTAGTACGGGTCGCTGGCGCCCACATGCCGGCCCTTGAAGTACCGGCCGAATGCGTCTGCCTGGTAGGCGACCTCCACCTCGAGCATCTCGACGCCCTGTGGCGCCCCGTAGTCGTCCTTGACCCGCGCCAGGACCCGAGCTCCAGCCGCCAGCGGCAGCCCCGGCACCAGCTCGCCGTTCAGCGCTGCGTCGAGCCAGGCCCCCCGCGGGAAGGGCCACCCGACCGCTGTCGGGGCTGCCCGCTCCATCGGGCTCCTCGCCAGCAGCTCCGCGGGAGAGGGGCGACCCGCGCCCGGGATCCTCGTCTCCCAGCCAGGTCTTCGCTCCCCTCAACCCAGTAAGGCTGCCAGCGAGGCTGATCAGAATCAGTCGGCCGAGCGTGGCCCTCCAAGCGGCCGCGCTCGGCGCGGCAACCTTCAGTAGACAGAGTGGCTCGGCAGCGGCCACAGACGGGCGGGACCGCCCGGTGACTCCGCTGCCTGTCTCCAGCCAACACAGCTACGGAAGATGGATGAAACTCAACCGTTCCCCATCAACGGCGTCGCGCACGCTCAGGTGGACTCCGCATAGGCTTCCTTGGAAGGTTACTATATATACATCTATTTGTTTTTCTTTTTCTCTCTCTCTCTCTCTCTCTCTCTCTCTCTCTCTCTTCGAATATTCTTATAGCGGAAAACCCCCCCTTGACCTCCCCCGTACATAAATTCGGCCCTGGGCGCTCCCACCGACGTCAAATTCGAATTTCGGTTTCGGGAGCCTCTCCCAGCCATCCCTGGACGGTCCCGCAAAGGCCCAAGGCGGCCCAAGACCGCTCCAGAATGGCTCATGAGCGCTCAAAGAGGTCTCAAGGTGGCTTCAAGACGGCACAAGATGCTATCAAGACGCCCCAAGAGGCCCGCAAGAAGACCAAGAAGACCCCCAAGAGGGCAAAATCGTTCCATTCCCTGCGGAAAACGTATATTTTTCATATATCCGCTTCTTTGGCCTTCATCGCGTCCAAGACGGCCCAAGAGGCCCCCAAGATCGCACCAGGACGGCCCAAGAAGTCCCCAAGGGAGCCCCAAGACAGCCCAAAAGTGCTCCAAAACGACCCAAGAGAGCCCGAAGACGGCCCCAAAGAGCACCAAAAGGCTTCCCAGAGAGCCCCAAGAAGGCTGCAGGAGGCCCCCAAGAAGAAGCAAGAAGGCCCCAAGACGGCCCAAGCCCCCCAGGACTGCCCAAGAGGGTCCCTTGACGGCCCAGGAGGGCCGCCACACAGCCCAAAAGAGCCTCAAAGGGAGCCCCACGAGAGCCCCGAGAGGCCATACCCCTATCAGCCATATGAGGCCTCTCGCCCCCACAAGCCCTACAACCACTATGGTGCGTCATGGTGCCCCATGAACCCTGTGAGGCCTAGGAGCCCTATGCGCCCGATGAGCCCTATGAGCACTATGAGCCCGACGACCCCTATGAGCCCTATGAGCCCTATGAGCCCTATGAACCCCATGAGCCCCATGAGCCCTATGAGCCCTGAGCCCCATGAGCCCTATGAGCCCCATGAGCCCTATGAGCCCTATGAGCCGCATGAGTCCTGTGAGCCCCTATGAGCCCTATCAGCCCTTAAGCCCTATGAGCCCTATGAGCCCTATGAGCCCTATGGGCCCCATGGTTTTCATGAGCCCTATGAGCCTTATGAGCCCTATGAGCCCGATGAGCCCTATGAGCTTTATGAGCCCTATGGGCTCTATGAGGCCTATGAACCCGATGAGCCGAATGAGCCCTTTAAGCCCTACGAACCCATGAGCCGTATGAGGCCTATGAGGCCTATGAGCCCTATGAGCACTGTGAGCCCTATGGGCCCCATGAGCCCTATGACCCCCACGAATCCTATTACTCCAATGAGCCCTAGGAGCCCAATGAGCCTTAAGAGCCATACGAGCCCATGAGCTCTCCGAGCTCCATGAGCCCCATGAGCCTGATGAGCCCTTTGAGGCCTATGAGCACTAGAAGCCCCATGACCTTTATGAGCTCACGAGCCCCAGGAGCCCCATGAACTCAATAAGCCGAGCCCCATACCCCCCCGACCCTCCATGACACCATATGAGCGCGATGACCTCTATGAGGCCTATGCGCCCTATGCGCCCTATGAGCCCTAGAACCCCCTCAGCACTAGAAGCCGTGAAGCCTTGCGAGACCCATGAGACCCCCCTCTCAGCCCTACGAGCCCAGTGAGCCGTATACGGCCTTTGGGCCCTATGAGCCCTATGGCCCCGACTTGCCCCTTCACCCCAATCGGCCCCATGAGCCCTACGAGGCCTACGCGCTCTGTTAGCGCCATGGGCCCTATGGCCTCCAAGAGCTAATGACTCCAGGGAGCCCCAGAACCCTTATAAGCACCGTGAGCCTCCTATGACCCCCATGACCTCTGTAAAAGCGACTCAGCATTATGAGCCCCGTACCCGATGTGCACAAACAGTCCCATGACCCCAACGAACCCCATGAGCCCTGTGAACCCTGTGAGTCTCATGACCCCCTGAAGCCGCATCGGCAGCAGTACCCCTCGCCCAAAATGGGGGCTCCGAGCCCTTGGGCCCAATGATGGCAGAGACCCCTTCTGAGCTTTTTGAGCCGCAATATTCCCTGGGTCCTATCAGCCCTGTTTGCTCCATGGTCTCCATGGCCAGAGCATACCGCGGCTGTGACGACAACCGATCTCATTGCGCCTCCCTGGCGCCATGCGACCAAGATGTTAAAGGCGAAGCGCAGCGAGCCGGTAAAACATTGTGTACACACATATATATATAGACATATAAATATACATATATATATATATATATATATATGTAGACACATATATATATATATATAGACAGATCCGCTCTCGGTAATTTGTTAAATCCAAGCCCTGCGGCAAAGGTGGACCCCCCCCTGCAGAACGGGACCCCCCGGATCTGTTGCCCTGGGGGCCCCGCGGATGCCCCTGCAAAAGGTCCCCTAGGCTTCCCAGGGCTCCTGGAAGTCCCTGGTGGAGACAACGAGCCAAGAACGGTCAGGAGGGCGGCCGAACGGCCCCTCGAGCGCCCCAAGCGGCTCCAGACACCCACCAGACGCCCGAAGACGACCCGAAGAAGACTCCATGTAGGCCCTCGAGACGCCAACAACAATTGTTTCTTGTATGCGTGTTGTACGATTCTGGGGATACTTACTCCTTGGGTTTTCCTGTCGTCTGGGACCTCCCAAGAGGCCCGATAATTGCTCCCAAACTACCCGAAGGAGCTTCAAGGCAGTCCAAGAGAGCCCCAAGACGACCCAAGAGGACCCTAAGATGGCCTTAGGACAGCCACATGACGGCCCAAGATAATCCAAATACGCCCCTCGAAGCATTCCAAACACCCCCCCCGCCACCCTCGGGCCCAGACCTATACCTCCACCGCTACCACCCTGCGTGGGTCAGAAGGTGATGGGGTGATCCGTCTTTCTCCCGCTGTTCATTCTCTTACTCCGTCTCTCTCTCTCTCTGGATTCTCACAATCCCACAACTATCCCCACCACCGCCACCATTACTACAACCTCGAACATCCCAACTGCTACCACCACCGCAACCGCCACCATCATCACCACCACCCTCTGATTCAGACAGGGCGGCTGCCACCATCATCACCACCTCCCCCTGACCCAGACATCTGTTCCTCCACCACCACCGCGCTGTCTGGGTCAGGGGGTGGCGGCGGCGGTCCTTCTTTCCTCTGCCGTGTGTTATATGCTCTCCATCGTCCTCCTGATTCCCGTCATCCCGCCACCCGTGCTACCACAATCAGTGCTACCACTGCACTGCGACTGCCACTACTCCGATTGCGACAACTCTACGGAGACACTTAGCATGAGAGGCGAAGAGAAGCATGGGGGAGAGGGAGAGAGAGAGAGAGAGAGAGATGGAGGGACAGAGAGAGAGAGAGAGAGAATGACGAGAGGTGGAAAGCATGAGCAGGATGCGGAAAGAGGAAGATGCGAGAGGATAGTCGACGGAGGGAGGTGGTGGCACAGATGCTCAGAGGGGGGAACTACGCAGAGGAGGAAGTGGGGTGCGAGAAACATCACCAGGATATTGGAAGGAGGGGAGGGGGGGGGGGGCAACCATACCAGGAGGGACGTGAGGGGAGGGACGGGGGGGGGGGGAGGGAGCAGTGGAGGTAGAGGGGGATGATGGGGGAGGGGGGGGGGGAGAGGGGGGAAGGAGGAGAAGGGTGTGGCGAGGAGAGAGGACGGTTAGATGGACACAAGGGAGGATGATCAGGACGAGAAAGAAGAGGCAGGACGATGAGGACGAGGAGGAGGGATGAGTGATGAGGAGAGAGTAGGAAAAAAAAGGGAGGAGGATGAGGAGGGGTAGCATCAGCGTAGGATGAACACGCCCTGAGAAAGAGAAAGAGAACGAGGGAGAGAGAGGATGATGCTGAGGAGGAGGAGGAGAAGGAGAAGGCCGAGGAGGAAGAGGGGGAAGCGGAGGAGGAGGAGGAGTAAGGAGGAGGCCGAGAAGGAGGAGGCCGAGGAGGAGGAGGAGGCGGAGGAGGAGAGGGAGGAGGAGGAGGAGGAGGAGGAGGAGGAGGAGGATGGGGGAGGAGGAGGAAAAGGAGGAGGAGGAGGAGGAGGAGGAGGAAGAGGAACAAGAAGCGGAAATGAGAGCCGTGAGAACCGTCAAACATTAATTGAAATCAAGGTTTGCGCCCTCGTGAAGCCCTCTGAAGGGCCTCCAGGGCTGGTCGAGACCCGTCCTGGCTGTATTTTCGGGTAGTCTCGAAGCTGTCCCGAGATCGTCAGGAACTCATCGGAAGGTGCCGGATTAGGTGACGCCCATCCGGCTTCTTTTCCGTATCGTTTGATAGGGCCATGAAACATGGTTATACGTACATATACATATACACATACATGTATGCACATATGTATGTATAGTGTACCCAGCTGTTTTTGCTTGGCGCCCAACCTGGTTGCGGGTATAATCGTTATCTCGTCGCGCCTCCATTCCTGTACTTGCCGGCCCAGCCTGCCGCTTACTAAGGAACGCCAGCTGGTGCACGTGTCTTGGACGAACTTGATAATCTCAATCAGCTGTCAATGCCATGTGGCAATTTGACTCGCGATCGCTCCCAATTGCGGTGTTCAGGGATAAAGTGTGTGAAGCATGCCAGGGGGCCCGCGGTAATCGTGAGTAAGTCCAAGGTTATGAAATGGTCGCTTAGAACTTGCGCGCGCATGACTGTGGCGTTGAAAAGGCCCAGGCGATTACGAATAGGTCTTCGCCTGGGATTGATTGGATGCTGGGTTCCAGAGACAAGCATTAATCAGAGGAAAAGGTGAGACATTGTAGAACACGCCTTCAGACCAATGATGGCGATATGCTGCATCCTCATCTGGACAACGGAAATACTTCGATTGTGGCAGATGTTGGAAAACATGGCAGCGTGCAGATCGGTGCCTGAAGCTAGCAAGCTCGCGGTGGGACCCTGACTCCATTATGGTTGTACCGAGAGATGGGAGGGTCACTCGGGAACGTGAGCATTAGAAGGACCCCAGGGAGAAAGGAACGCCCCCCCCCCCCAGGTGCCCCTTCTGCCGACTCGGTCGTGGCCACGTGGGGCCCACGAGTTGAGCCAATCGGAGCAGAAGCACAAGCGTTTGAAGCTCACTCCTCAAGCCCTGCATAGGAACTAAGACGACCTCCAATGCTGCCAGGGCCACCGCAGCCGGCATAATGGCAGACCATCTCCACTCCACATTGCATCCCCCTTCTTCCCTTCTTACTTCTTCCTCCCTTCAGCCCTCCATCGTCCTCCCTAGAAGGAGCACGGGTCGGGGAGGTCGCCTCCTCGACAGATACGTCCGCACGGGCTCCTTCCTCGGAGAGGTAATCCAGCACCACTTCGACCCGTCGGTCCGCCAGCTCCTCGTGCGTGCCCTCCTGGTATGGAGGAGGAGGAGGAGGAGGAGGAGGAGGAGGAGGAGGAGGAGGAGGAGGAGGAGGAGGAGGAGGGGGGAGGAGAAGGAGGAAAAGGAGGAGGAGGAGGCGGAGGAGAGGGAAGAGGAGGAGGAGGAGGAGGAGGCGGAGGAGAGGGAAGAGGAGGAGGAGGAGCGCAAACGGGACAGGCGGGAGGTGGGACCACTAGAAATGCGGAAGACTTAAGGGGAATGGGGTGGAGCCCAGAAGAGGGAACAGGCCCCGACGACAGGCTGGCAGGCCAGCAGCACAGCAGCATAGCACACACACATGAGACACAGAGTGCTAGAACGCATCTCTCGGTCACGGACCCCCTGGTCACAGGCTCCTCCACCACGCGTCCGGCGCTCACGCACACGATCTTGTCCGCACCTGGCCGGCGGGAGTCCCAGGAAGACGAGAAGGGACATAGCGGCGGTCCGAAGAGGAGGAGAAGGAGGAGGAAGAGGAGGAGGGGGGAGGAGGAGGAGGAGGAGGAGGAGGAGGAGGAGGAGGAGGAGGAGGAGGAGGAGGAGGAGGAGGAGAGGAGGAGAGAAGGAGGAGTGGGGAGGGGGAGGGGGGAGGAGGAGGAGGGGAGGAGGAGAGGAGGAGGAGGAGGAGGAGGAGGAGGAGGAGGAGGAGGAGGAAGAGGAGGAGGAGGTGGTGGTGGTGGTGGAAGAGGAGGTGGCACATCGAAGCGAAGAGGAGCCGCGGCAGCAGAAGCAAAGGCAGCAGGCCGAACAAACCCAAGGAGCGGTGCATACCGATCTCGTGTGCGCTGTCTGCGGACTGTTTAGGGGGGGTAGCAGATTGCTCCAAGGGTGTTCTGCTGGAGGGCAAAAATTCAAACGCACCAGAAACAGACGAAAACGAAAAACGAAAAAAAGGAGGTGGACAAGAACGAACAACCCAACGGAAACACAACCAAACACAAAACGAACAACACAACCTAACTAAATATCGTTGTGGTCGGTCCCTGGCGAAATTCACGCACTCCTCATGCCTCCCAGACCTCCGCCGCCGCCGCCGCCGCCTTCTCCTCATCCGCCTCGTACTGCTGCTCCTGCAGTTCGTGCCACTGCTGCTGCGCCTCCTGATCTCTCCCTCCTGGTCCTGCCTCACAATACTCTCCCTCTGCTCTTCTCTTCCATCGTCCACCTCTTGCCCCCTTCTAGAAGAAACGAAAACCACGTAAACATAAACTTTTGGCGCTCCGCGCGGAGCGCCAAAAGTTTATGTTTTGTTGTTTTTGTTCTTCTTCGACCCTCCATACCCATACCCTTCCCCATCCTTCCCGTCCTCCCCGCCACCCTCCCAAGTTGCGCTCCCGCATTGGGCGCATTGGCACGGCCAAGGCGTGGGAGGCCGGGCCGCGCGCGAGCGGGCGAAAGTGTCGCCCCCGCTCGAGCCTCGTGCAGACTTCGCCTGGAAGCGTCGCTCCAGGAGGAGAAGGAGGAGGATTTTTTTTTTGATTTGCGCGCGGGTGATCGTCTGCCGAACACTCCTGCCCGCGGCGCCGAAACGACGAGCGAGGGGCCCGAAGAAGGGCCGAAAGAAGCGAGGGACGGACCAGGACCCAAACAGAGCCGAGCGAGGGACCGACCCGAACAAACATGGACAACGAAAAATCGATGGCCCGAAACAAGCGATGCTGGCAAGACTGGCGAGAAAATTTGGAGCCCGCGTCCTGGCTCCTGGGCTTCCAGCCTCATACTCTGGCCAGGCAGCAGCATGCATACATACAAGACAAACGCAGCACGGCGGCGGAGAGCCCTTCCTCTCTTCGCGAGCCTGGGCTGGGGGGGGACAAAAGGAGCACATAGAGGATGAATGGGCGCAGGCGGTACGGGCGCCTGCTTCTCAGCGCCTCTGTACCCACTCATCCTCGGCCTAGCCTACGAGCCCTGACGTATCGGCACAGGACACTTCGAAGAGAAAAGCTAGAGAGGCGTGAAAGGATGTCGCCCCGCGCAGCAGGCGGAGCAAGATAATTTTCTTTGCTTCTCTTTGCGAGCCTGGGCGGGGGAAAAGACAAAGGCAGCGCACAAGGAGGATGAGTGGGCGCAGGCGGAGCGGGTGCCTGCTTCTCAGCGCCTCTGTACCCGCTCATCCTCAGCCTACTAGACCCTGACGTGTCGGCCATAAGACATTTCGACTGTCCGACTGTCAGAGAGAATCATTGCATAGACTAGAGAAGCACGCGCAGCTATCCCCGCGCGGCGGGCGGGCAAGAGTCTTCTCTCTTTGCGAGCCTGGCCGGGGGGGAATGACAAAAGCACAGTCGGGATAAGTGGGCGCAGGCGGAACGGGTGCCTGCTTCTCAGCGCCTCTGTACCCACTTATCCCAAGCCTACCCTACTTCCTGGAAGCTGTCCTCTGGAGCGGCCAGGAAAGGGAGTACTGCAGAACAGCACTTCTGGCGGCTGGTGTCGGGGATCCGAGTAGTCCTGCCAGCATCAGACAGACGAGACAGACCAGATATCCCAGGATACATCCACCCCACCTCCGAAGTATACCCCGAGAAATCTACGGAGCCTTTAAAAGCCATGCAGGATCAAACAGTGCCTGAAAATTAAAGACATCGCGAGGGGCAGGAAAGGCATATATAACGTTGACATTGTCAACCGCAGTGACCTCACCGACTGGTTGATCAGTGCGGGGGTCACGACCATCACACACGCGGCGAAGCCGTGAGATGGTGCCAGAGGCCCGAGGAGGCCCAGTGCAAGATTTAGTTAAATCAACTGCCTTCTTACACGAGTAGCGGCCACAGCGGCGACAAAATATGATATTATTTAGCCGCCTGAGCACGTGCCCACCGCCAGTGGGAGAAGAGCGCTGTGAACGCAATAAGTAGCTCTTGGAGACTGAGCTAGCCCAACAGTTCACGCATCGAAAACGGCCCGCTGAGGGGTCCCAGAAATGCTCATGCAAGGCCCCAGAGGAGGCACCAGAGAGGACTAGGGGTGGGACCGAGGGGGCGGGAGACTCGCCAGAATCCGCCGCCCAGACCTTTTTGGGCACATTCTTAAAAATCCATGCTATGCAATGACAGATATACACACCAAGATTGCGCACCAGCACACCAGAGCGCTTGACGCGGTCGTGCAGGACCGTGTCCAGAGCGTGTAGGTCTGCACCTAGGTTAGCAAGTCTGTCGGCTTGCTTATTACCCGCGGAGGTAGAGTGGCCACGAACCTTGGTGACCTTAATTAGGTGATACCCGATATCTGAAGCCGCACGGTGGACACTGACCCACGAGGATGCGTGAGTGGCCCAGCCGTGCGTGGTAGCTTCATACCCCACTGCCCAACCGTCAACGACATACTGGGCATCCGTGACAAACTCATAGCAGTCGGAGGGGGCGGCATGGGTTAGATAAAAAAAAACGCGTAAAGCTCAGCCCCTGAGACATCCTGGGTGAGAAAGGGATATACGCCATAGGCATCAGCACTAAGCCGCAGCCGATCATTGGCGAGGGGCTCACCAAAAACATTTCGGCTACGCGGGGCAAAAGAGCAAACGCCCCATCCACAACGGAGAGTGAGCGGCGAGGGACCATGCTTTCCCGGGCCGTCTCCGTACGCAGGCGACGAGAAAAAAGGGGCCATCTATGGCCCCTTCCCAGACAGGGTCTGGGAACGGTGGTGCGAGCAGGGAGCAATAGCGCGGGTCGGGGACCATGGCAGTGGTCCAGACAGGGTTCTCGCGGTACTGCTCTATGCAACGGGCGAGGGCTGGAGTCGGGCCGAACCAACGACGAAACTCCACAAGCCCATCACACTCATATAGGGTGTGAAACACGGGGTCAGAGGGGGCAACCTGGCAAATGGGGCACAGAGGTTTAAAGTATATATCCCCCAGATATAAAAGTTCTCAAAGCACGTTGCTGGAGGACACCCCATCCTTCAGTCTGTTTAGGCAGGAGGGAAAGTAGAGGGGGCAGGAAGGGGGGGCCAGACAGGTGACTGAACGATGGGCGACGCTCAGAGGCCTGCTTCCAAGCCCAAACAGACGCGTCGCGAGTCACCAGTGCAACCACCTCACGAGGGGAAGTAGACGAAATATCAACATCGGTTCCAAGAGAACTCCGCCATATTGTGGGCGAAACCGCAGACCACCCAATTCTACGCATAGTGGGAACCAAAATCTGTCCTGGGCCCTGCAATTCAGCCCACGGGGTATCTGGCGTCACCTTGGCGTAGGCTAACTGGAAAACTTGGTCTATCATACCGACGGGAAGGAGAGAAGACAGTCCAGAGACGAGTAACCTCAGCATGTGCGTCCATAACAGGGTCGGTAACACCATGCAACGCCAAATCCATCGTGGCAGACCTACGCTTACCTGTGCCGAGACCAGCGTGGTATATAGAACGGACCTGACGAATCTGATGGGTAGATAGACCGACGACATCAATGCCGTACATGACCGTGGGCCGCAAGTTAGTGTTTACAATACCTGCAACCTTTGCACCCGCCTTCTTTATATTCAATAGGCGTCGGGCCTTAAACATGGCCTTCTTCAATCGACCAGTGAGGACTGTACGAGAACGACGCCCCTGACGTAGCTGATAGTCAATCCCGAGGTTGCGACAAGAGAACTTGACGGCACCAGCGAGACGTGGGGTTTCAGCTGCAATGCTCTGGGCCAACTGGGGGTCGGTAGCCAAGAGCACGATTTTCTTCTCGGATAGTGGTAAACATGCCGAGAAAGTCAGCTTGCCCATCAAAAGGTGCGACGCATCGGGACCGAATTTGAGCAACTCCCTCTCCGAGCCTATCCCCGGGACCTGGACGTCGTCGGCGACGAGGCCGAGGTGCATATTTGGATAAGACTGACGAAACGAATCCAACTCGGGCATCAATAGAATACGCATAAACAGATCGGCAAAGGAACAACCAGCAACAATAGTTTTGCTAGCTCTGACCCACTCCCCGACAATTCGCCGCAACGTGACCACACGTGGGGAACGATACAGAGACAGGAAAACCCTCAAGAGTGCTGGATGGAACCCAAACTCACTAGCTCGTCCAATGAGAAGTTTATGGCGAACCTGTTCAAAAGCCTTCTGGATGTCGAGCAAGAGTGCAAACACAGACAAACCTTTGGCAGATGCTAGCTCCGTGAGCACGCCCATGCGCCACACACATGCTTGGCAGGAGTGACCGCGCACACCATACACGTACGGACGAGGATGCAAGCGCGCCCACATAACACCGTACGTGTGCCTGAAGAACCGAGAGTACGTACGCACACACGTCGTGAACAAGGCCACCGTACGCTCGCCACCATCAGCCTTCGGGATCAAATTCATGATGAACACAGCGAGAATGGGAGGAAATCTACCCAATCGCAGAACAGCACGCCAGATGCCAAACAAGGCAAGAAGAGACGAGTCGGAAAGTAGCGCATGGTGACGTGGATGCATAGAATCCAATCCAACCGACGTACGAGCTTTGTACCTGCGACACATATGTCTGTACTTGTCCAGAGACGGGTGAGGCAAGGATGCAAGGCAGTCGGGCGGAATCGGCGGGAAATCCAGGGCCAGGCAAGGATCATCAGGGTGCTCCTCCATGGGCTCCCAGATAGCATGCCAAACTCCTTCTCGCGCCTTAAGATGATGCTGCGGCGTACCGACTGGGGCATCTGGGTTCGGGGTGGTCTTGTCAAAAGATGCCCAATCCATCGATCCCTTGACGAAACGGTGCGCAGCAGAACCCCCTTCCTGGACAGATCGGATGGCCCATGACGTCCAGGATTGGTATCTCTGTGCCGATGCTGCACGTTCCAGAGCAGATGCGGACTCAGCCAATACGCCCCGCAACCAATCTATGGAACCAAGATCTAGGGTACCAAGCCTATTGGCATAATACCTCCACCATGACCAATCGGGGGGAGGACCTCCATCACGCTGCGAGGGACGATATCGGCGCAGGGCTTGACAGGCTCTCCGATAAGAGGGCCACAACTGCTTGTCAGCAAGATATAGAAGAGTGCCAAGACGGTTAGAAAGATACCTCCAGAGCCTGCCTTCATATGACGAAAGCACACCTCCAGGAAACAGTCTGGAAACCGAAATCTGGATAGTAGAGGGGCGCTCACCCCACTTGGTGTAATCCTGCGGATCAGGCAACTGGAATAGGGCAACCAACTCCTGAGCAGACGTCTTCAGCCAAGAAGAGGTAAGACGATCCAAATCTTCCACAGTGTTGACTGCATCAGGATCAGGAAAGGCATCCCAGGAAGGCGGACAATTCGAACACCCCACAGGCCGAATAACAGGGATGTGAGGCGGACGCCGAAAAACCGACACCAGATCAGAGTGAAGATTTCCACGAAGGGTGAGAGCAACAGGCTGGTGCTTGGGGATCAGGGGGGTTTCCCAGACCTCACATTTAAACCTCACAGTAACGAGGAGGAGGGGGAGGAGGAGGACGAGGAGGAGGGGGAGGGGGAGGAGGGCAAGCTAGGCGCGCTCGCGTCATATCTGACGTCCTACCCCTCCCTCCCATCCCTTACCATGGCGCTGATTTTCTCTATCCGCGGACGCGTGTCGTAGCGGACCTGTGGCTCCGCGCGCGCGTGCGTAGTGGGTGGTGGTGCAC
>CAUYUJ010006213.1:0-10000 GCA_963575745.1 Prorocentrum cordatum | reverse complement strand
GCAACTGCGCAGATGGAATATGATCTGCTGGTTCATCTTGCTGACAAGCCTCTGGAGTTCCTGGACCCACAGGTGGCGACCGAATTCCGTCAGCTTGATGTTGCCGAGCTGCCAGCACGTGAGCTCCGAGTGGCTGTCCCTCCGCCCGAGCACGCCCCGGCGGCGCCAGAGGACGCTGGAGAGGCACCGCCTCTCCCGTGGAAGTATGAATGGCCCGACGGAGGAAACATCTGCTCTGCTGCTTTTCGGACCAGGCGAGATCTTCTCGAATCTATTCGGCATGGGCACAACGTTCAAAATCTCTTGGGCACCTCTTCTCGCCCACCGAATGTGTATCTACTATACGCGTTCGTTTGCCTCCAGGGTCACCGCAGGTCGCCACTTGAGCCAGTCGGCCACTAAGGGCTTCTGCAACAGTCGAGGCCCCACGACATTTCACGAAAATCAAACGCCATCGAGCTTACCGCGCCCAGTTCGCGAATTCGTGGGGGCGGACCTGCCCGACCTCTGTAGCCATCCGGCCCAGCACCTTCCCGAACGCCCTGTGTAGACATACCCACTTGACCAAGATGTCGGGCGCGTTCGATGTTGAGATGCCGGGCTGGATGAAGCAGCTGCACGTGCACCCGCCTTTGGCAGGGCTGCCCGCCTCCAAGCACAGCCGCACGGGGGGGGTCCAAGTCCGAGCACGAACAAAGTTGCTCTACGTGCTGACTCGGTCGATACTGGCCGACAGTCGCGCTGTCGCGGGGTTGACTGGCACAGTCTTCACTACCTACGAGATCGCCGACGTGGCCGACGGCATGCCAGCGTCTCTCAGGGAGGCTGGAAAGAAATCCAACGCGGCGAGCAAGGAGTGGAAGGAAAAGCAATCCGAGGGGCAGATCATCGACTGGAGCTCGATGGGCACGCCGCACGAGCAGACCTTCTCCGCGGGCGCCCCGTGGGCCAGGCCGTGCGCAAGAGGAGAATCGTGTGGGTCCTCGACCCACACTACGTGCGCTCGCAGACACTCCGCCAGCTCATCCCGAAGAGCATGACCGCCCTCAAGGGCACTCGCAACATTAGAGCCGCTCCCCGTGGTCCGCTGGAGGGTGAGGTCGCCCGCACGATCGAGGCCCAGGGCAAGGGGAAGTTCTCCTGAGAGTAGGTGATACAGAGACGGGAAGAGCCGAGGAGCAGGTTCTTTCGAGTTCTGAGGCCCCATTTTTAATCACCACCAGCTCGGAGCCTACGCGTTCGTTTTGGTGTAGCTGGCTCGGTAAGTACACTCGGCAGCACGGTAGCCCCATGAAGCACCGTAGAGTCAGCGTCGCTGGGGAGCGGGACCCAGACCCCCGACGTCGTGATTTTGTCACGACGTCGACCCCCAGACATCTCGACCCATTCCCAGGGACCGGTTTCTCATCCTGAGTCGTTGTTTGACAGTCCCGAGGCCCGGCGAGGGCCCACAAATG
Organism: Prorocentrum cordatum; assembly: GCA_963575745.1. Classification (NCBI taxonomy): domain Eukaryota; class Dinophyceae; order Prorocentrales; family Prorocentraceae; genus Prorocentrum; species Prorocentrum cordatum. Next base: position 8,543 of record CAUYUJ010006213.1, on the reverse strand, counting down.
CCGAAAAACCTCCCGTCGTGTTTTTTTCACGACGCGAGGGGTCTGGGGAGCGGGGGTGGGCGGGCGAAACGAGTAGGCAGCGTTCTCGGCCTCCGACGCGAGGCGAGAATGCCCAGACTGCGAGTGCAAGGCATCGAGACCTCTTGAGAGGAGCGGGAGGCTCTCCCAGGGGGCAAGGATCTCCCTCTGGGGCGGATGCCCCTTACTGTCCCCACCGCCCTCTTCCTCCTCCTCCTCCTCCTCCTCCTCCTCCTCCACCTCCTCCTCGTCCTCCTCCTCCTCCTCCTCCTCCTCCTTCCCCTCACCCTCCTCCTCCTCCACCTTCTCCTCCTCCTCCTCAGATTCCTCCTCACACTTTCCCCTTCCTATTCCTCCTCCTCCTCCTCCTCCTCCTCCTCCTCCTCTCCTCCTCCTCCTCCTCCTCCTCCTCCCCTCCTCCTCCTCCTCCTCCTCCTCCTCCTCCTCCTCCTCCTCCTCCTCCCCTCCTCCTCCTCTCCCTTCCTCCTCCTCCTCCTCCTCCTCCTCCCCCTCCTCCTCTCCTCCTCCTCCTCCTCCTCCTCCTCCTCCTCCTCCTCCTCCTCCTCCTCCTGCCTCCTCCTCCTCCTCCTCCTCCTCTCCTCCTCCTCCTCCTCCTCCTCCTCCTCTCTCCCCCCCTCCTCCTCCGAGGGGGGGGGGGGGGGGGGGCGGGGTTCGCGCGTCGGTCCCTGAGGGCGCCCTCCAGGGATGCGTGCCCGCAGTGAGGGTTGCCCTTACAGGGGCAGTGCGCCCTTTAGGCGAGCTCACGTTCAGAGGTGGCCGACGCTCAGGCGTGATCCCCCCTGAGAGTCCGCACCATGTCCAACGCCAAACCGCTGCTTTGCACCAAGACTCCATGGGTGATTGCTTACCTGCTTGCCTATTTGCTTGCTTGCTCTTCTTCTTCCTCCTCCTCCTCCTCCTCCTCCTCCTCCCTCCTCCTCCTCCTCCTCCTCTCTCCTCCTCCTCCTCCTCCTCCTCCTCCTCATGGTCCCCGCTTCCTCCTGCCAGATCCGTGGAACCGGAAAAGATATCCTTTGAGACACTTGGAATCTCGCGCATCGCCTTTCCGTCTGTCCTCGCCCATCATGGAGAAGCATGTCTGCAGCAGGCGGCAATCTGCTGAGTAGGTATCTCGTATCGACCACGTCAGCATCACCTAATATAAAGAGAGAGAAGGATTTTTTTGAGCAGGGGGCGACCGTCCCGGCATTCCTATAGCCCTACCACGACATGTTCGCATAATCAAAAAAATCTAAGAACAAAAACAGTGATCTTATAACATGAACCCGATGTGTTAAAACAAGACAATATCAGCCAGAAATGTTCTAAGAACATTTCGTGCAGACCACAAAAGGTTCTTAGAATATTGTTTGGTGGGACTATAAGCGAGCCGGGACGCTTCGCCACTGCTTGATTCTTGTTTGACTTCATCAAGCTCTTTGCGTCAATCAGCTTGAGCGGTATGGGCCACAAGTGGGCCAGTGGGCAGTCACTTGCCCCGGCACGCAGAACCTGAGCTGGCATCCGCTCCCTGTCTGACAAGCGGTCAGGGGGAGGTATTGGCGACAGATAAAGCAGGGAAGGAAGGAGGAGCGCGATAAGTCGGGGAGGGAGAGAATAGTGAGGGGAAAGGGAGGGAGGGGGGGAGAAAAAGGAGAGGGGGGAGGAAGCTGTCCCGTATTCATTGTGGCTGCGCTGGGGGAGAAGGGTACGCCCTGGAACTTCACAGGGGCCATCCCAGCCAGCAGAGTGTTGTTCGACGGAATTGCTGGAGAGCGTGAGTCCTCTTCCGTAGCGGAGACCTGGTTGAGGGAAGACATTCAGCAACACTCCCCCCCCTCCCCCGCAGTTCAGAGTTGGCACGTTCCTTGAAGACCATTCGGCGGCCCAAACTAGGAAGATCCGAAACCAGCATTGTATTTGGGGGGAGGGGTGAGTCAAAACCAAATGTTCTGCATGAGTGTCGCTTACTTGTTTCTGACACCTGTCGCCTCACCCGAGACCGCTGTGGCCTTCGCTCGGGTGCTTCTCACGCACAGGGGCCTGCCGCCTCTCGGTGGAGCAGAGGGCGCCTCGGCTGCAAGACTGGACATGCGAGCTGCAGACGCCAACAACAAGCAAGCAGCACTCACGCAGAACATGTGGCTTGAACTCTCCCCCCCTCCCCCCAAATGCAATGCTTGTTTCGGGTCTTCCGATTTTGGGGCCTCCGAATGGTCTTCAGGGGACGTGCCGACTTTGAATTGCGAGGGAGGGAGCGGGGGGAGAGTGTTGCTGAATTTCTTCCCTCAGCCGTACTCTAAACGTGTGGGGGTGCCCCCCCGACGCTTATGAAGAAACTCGGAGTAGCGGCCCTGCCAGCCGCCAGCACCACGCGGGGCCCATCTGGGGCCCCCGGATGTCTCCCCAAGCCTAGAAGCGGGGGGCGGGGAACACGGAGGGGGGCACTCGACGCAGGGGGGGGCGGCGGATTTTTCAACATCCGCGGCAAGGGGGACAACGAAAAACAGAGGGTCACAGAAGGGGGGGGGAAGAAGGGCACCGATCACGCGGCGGGGGAGATCAACCAGGGCCCAACGTCAACGGCAACACCGTCGAACCTGGGATGCCAACCCGAGAAGATGCTGTTCCAGGAATGCTTCCTCCCTTGGGCCCCGCTCCGGGGAAGGGGTCTGCACTCGTTGCGCAGTCCGCGCACTTGCCCGCCGCATGTGTAATACTTGCAGCGGCAGCATACAAAAACAAAAGAATTGTCCGAACAGTCGAGATAAACAATCGAGTGCCCAAGGGACTGGAGGCGGGGCCCATTAAACCCACGGGTTCCGACCCCAAGGAAACCTTGACAACAACCAGGGAGAGGCTTTTGTTCGGCCCTGGCTCCGCGGAAACAGCGTTCGCACTGCCAGAACCTGCCTTGCCAGCTCCACGGGTGCGCAACCACACTCCTCTGCTGCTGAGCCTGCTCCAGCAAAGGGGCGCTGCTCAAATCTAAGCGGGGCCACGGAGGGGGAAGCCTCCTAGCCAGATCACACACCAGCCTCGACACAACAAGCTGCTTGGAAAGCTTCTCGATCTGCTCTGGGTCTGGCTGCGGGCGCCTTAAAACCGCAGTCTTGGCCAGCTGGTCGGCCGCATCGCTGCCAGTCTTATGATACATGAGCTCGTCTGACAGACCAGGGTCCTCTACAGCGCGCCCTTTCACCCGCCGACTCAAGACCGGTCGGCTGGAGGCGCATAGAGGCACCAGTGCAAATTCTTGTGTAAGAAGGCTGCTCGTTCGCAGGGAGATTAAGCTGGTGGGCCACGTTCGCACAATCCGAAAAACCTTTGGACCCAGGAAGTGCAGTCTTTCCCGCGGCAAAATCGCGATAAACTCGGCGGCCTGGGGCGTTTGCGGATTCGGGGCCCATATAGGGCCGTTGGCGAGACAGACGACTTCACGGTCCTCGCCATTAACAACGAACCCTCCAACCCCCCCTGGACAGTTCGGGAACCACCTGCTTATAACAACATCCATCGAAGAAAAAAATCACCCTGGACCTCCAACTCAATGGGGCCCTCATTGTCTGTCCCTGGCTATTCCACAATAAACCCACCAGCGTTCAAAGGACGAGGATGCACATCTCCAGGGTGCTCGAACAACACCCTTCAGGAATAATAGGTTGGTCTCTGGGCCCTGGAAACCCACCGTGGACACGTCGGGCCGTTGATCCTTCAGACGCTCGAAAACTCCCCCGCGCCCCTGAGAGCAAGCCGAACAAACATACTGCCGATGCCCTGGTGAGTCCTGGCCGCCATCGCATAGGCTGCAAGTGACATCCTCCAACTGATGCCCGCGCTTAACTGCGACCTCCTTCGTCCACGCGGCATCGCAGCACAAGGCTTTGATGCGGCCCTTCTGGAGCGGCGAGAGGCGCTTGCTCGATGCGGCAGCGCGCACCTGGTCGTAGCAGAGGCGGGCGGCCGCGGGCAGCAACGACTTGGCGCTGTCTCTCTCCGGGGATCTCAGAACCGCCGGGCGGGGCGCCTTCTGGACGAAAGCTGGGCCACGCAAAGCGAGGGGGGACGCATCTCCGAAATCGCCAACCAGCTCCACGACAGATTTCATTTTCTACCTGGTACGCTCGAGGGAAAATACATCGCCGAAATGGGCCCACTCGCGGCCTTCCAGGATTTCATGTCCAGGTCTTCGCTGCCAAACATCCCCCCCTGGCCTTCTCGCAACCGCTGGGAACTCAAGCAGTGAGGGTCAGCCTTTGTTTGCGCGGCCCACGCCTCCTTGGCGCAGGGCGCAATCGGGCCCGCCGCAGCGCAATAGGACGGGTCGCGCTCGAATAGGAGCAAGCTCGTGAGGGGGCGCTGCCCAGCGCTGGGTTGACACGACGCCCCAATGACCCGTCTCGTAGAGCGCAGCTCATGGCCCGAGAACCACCTGATTTCGCTTCCACAAACCACTCCAGGTAGAGGGCCCGAAACAAAAATGCGCCTGGCGAAACGTCCTAAAACTTCCCGGCGCTTCCTCAATCTGCCCAGTTTCTTCTCCAGGGAGGCGGCGCGGAGCTTGGAATTCTGAGACCTGCCTGCGCGGAAAACATTACCGCGTGAGTCGTCGCAGCCCAAATTAGAAGCAGCGATGCCCGGTGGTCCCGCTAGACCACCTAGAGCATTACGGATGCTCTCTGCGGGCCAAGCGGGCGAGGCCACGAGCGCAGCCTTGTCAGCCGATACCTTGCAGCCGAACTCATGAATGATAACATCGTAAATCGTGCGCGATGCCATTACGATGCCAGTGGATACATCGTGAAGATTCCCTTGGCCAGAAATCCCAGTCATCGATGTAGATGTCTAGAGTTATGTTGCGTGGAACACAACACATCACCTTATCAGCACTGGCAACCACGAATCCAAGAATAAGCGCAGTAGCCCTAGAGCAGCCAGCGACAAGCCCTTGCATAACGCAATGTGGGCCAGTAACCACCCCTCCCATGCTGAGGAACCGAGGGCTCTGGTAGAACGAAAGACAAAGCCTGGCCAGCTGCAACGGAAAGCCCACCTGCAAGCAGCGCGCGTGCAACGCATTCAAATCAATCAGCTCGCACACAGTGTGCAGATCCCTGAGCAGAGTCGCCGCCTTGGAACACTTCCTCTCGGCTGTCTCCGAGCGAGAAGCCTGGCGCCATGCCTTGCCGGATGCCAAGGCAAAGCTGCTGCCTGCAAACTACTGTCGAGCGTTATTCGCTCTCCATTCGGACACGAGGCCCCTGCGACAACAGCCCCGCAATCGGAAATCCGAGACAAAGATGCCAATGGGACGGTATCCCCCCGCTGGCTTGGCCAGCAACGCGATGAACATCACACGCAGCTGCTTTGGCGCCACTCCCGATCGGCCCGTGATCTGCACCATGGCAGTAAGAACAGCTAGGCACTGGTCGCTCAAGCACGCATAGTGTTTCATGCGAAACCGATCTATCGACGTCGCTGCGTGGGAGGCGTAGTTGCGGCTCTTCGCTCTCGCGAGATCAACGGAGATCTCCGGCAGGGCGCCCATCGGCGCGCAGGTCTGTTCCCTCGCGAGCGGAATCGACGAAGACTTCCATCGCGACGAAAACCGACAAGCTTCCGATTCCAGCAGCGAGAAGGGGGTCAGCCAAGACACATCCTTCCGAAGCAAGCGTAGTCGTCGATTTCCAGGGTTCGGATCCCTTGGCGATCCAGTGCGCACTCCTACCTCCTTTATCAATCCTGTCCAAGATGAAACTCCTCCATTCCTGATGTCATCGAGTCCGATCGGCAGCGATGACCTCCCGGGGCGCGTCGTCGACCCGAGCGGGCACGACGCAGCCCTTCTCCCGATCGAACGCGGGCCACGAGACCATGCAAATCATCGCCTCCGTGAGCTGAACCCGGAAGTCCCCCGGGTGGTCGGTGACGATCTTGGGGGGCTGACGGCGAAGGCCCAGAATGCCTTTACAATATTGCGGTGCTGGATCAGTCGCAGCGGTCTGCAGAAAGGTGCGAAACTTGGCGACAGTCAGCTTAGCAACGCAAGCTGGGCCTGATGACTGCTTAGGCTGACTCGGCTTGAGGAGCGGGGCCCAGCGCGGGGGGGGCATCTTGCCGCGCGACCCCTTGCAAGGGAGATCCACCTGTTTGGCATTCATCAGTCCCTTCCCAGCCGCGTTCGTCCAAACCCGACATAGCGAAGTGAGCGCGCTCCCCTGCGGCGCTGACCCGCCTGCCTCTACTAGCAAAGAAACTCTCTCGGGCTTGCTGAGATATAGCTGGCCGTCAGCGGCTGGCAGCGGCGGCGGCCGACGAAAGGTGAGCCCCCGCAGAGTGACAAGGCTGGCGCGAAATAACACTCGAACAGGCGGATGCGGCGACGTAGAAGCTTCTTGAACAGTTTCCAAATTCATGATGGCCTTCTGGAGGCCCCCCACAAACATGAAATAGCCGCGCATATTTAGCCCCCCCGTGCCATTGCAAGTTCCCAAGTCATCTCCTGGAAGAAAAAATCACTTGCCCTTTCAGCCTGGTAGCGACCCCCGAAGCTTCGAACAACTGCGGGGTCCGATTGAACTCGTCCCCTATGATCGCAGGCTCACCAATCGACTCTGCGAACGAGACGACCCGACCTATGACGGCGACGTTGTCCTCAGAAAGGTTCTGGCATTGGGCGCGTGGCAGCTGCGGGGAAACGCCGAGTGAGCGTTTCTGGGTTGGTGCGCCATAGCTCCCATGGCTCTCCCTGGGACAATAGACGGGCCTAGGAGATGTCCAGGGAAGTAAGCGCCCAAGAAATCGCGAACCAGGACGCCGGCGCCTCCCCAGGGCCCCTCGGTGGGGGGGATCGCGACTGCGATCCACCATTGACGTTCGCCCACTTGCTAGCGTCGTTGACGGCGTCCTGGGTGACAAGGTGATGCTCCTGCACCAGCAATGCCGTCGCTGATGTTAAAGGTAGCCACGAATTCACAGGAGACCATGACTTCACGTTAACTGCCTCTACACTTAAGGAAAGGGGGAAATTGTTCCCGGCCAGGGGGGGGGGGGCGAGGGACCGTCTTTGCCATGACTCACAGAACCAAAACTCGTAGGAGCGCCAAGATCGTGAGCGGGGGGGCTCGCTGCGGCTACCTAGTGACACCTGCGAACAAGAGACGGGCCACTCACGTGGCGGAAGGGAATTAAGCACGAGGCTGCCCCTCTGCGGCGTCGCCTGCGGCTGGCGACGCTGCTCCCTTGCCGCCTTCCTTGGACGCTGGCAGCTGCTGGGCCCGTCCACGGCGAGAGGCAACGGATGCTGGGCCAGCAGAAAGGTTAGCAACAGAAGGTGTAAGGCCAGGCCCCCTAGCGGCTAAAGGCTCCACCTGAGCCGCTGCAGCTTTGGGCGGAGTCTTAGCGGGTGCGAGCGAGGCCTTGCCGTCATTGCAGTTGCGCTTCTTCTCGAAACGCTGCAGCAACTCGGTATGCTGCTTCCTGAGGGACTACGTATTCGTCCTGAGCTTGCCAAAGAGGGAGTTGCCGATCTCCTGGATGCTTTTGGTGAGCGCCGCCGTTCTCCGTTCAGTCTCCGCCCTCTCCTCATCCACGAGGTTGTAGCAATCACCAAGACCAAAACAATGCGTGGCAAGCCGCCTCCCAATATGAAAGGTTCCCATCGAGCATGTCCTCCAACGAGATGCCCACGTCCTTGGTCGCGTCCTGCTCCTGCTCCGTGGTCGGCTGCTGCTGCTGGCCCGCGGCCTGCGCGTGCATCTCCGCGGCCGCCGTCTTGTAGTCCTGCTCCGCGCGGTCGAAGTCCTGCAGCACCGTGGAGACTGTCTGCTGCTGGTTGCCGAGCTGGGCCTGGAGCTTCTCCGCGAACGCGAGCTCTCTCCCGAGCCTCTGCTCGCAGCATCGTCGGCGGCCATCGGCCTCCTGGGCGCGCTGCTGGGCAGAAGGCCCTGGGGCACGCCGCAGGTCCAGCTCCTTCTGGCACTGTTCGGCGAACTGCTTGTTCCCCGCCTTGCGGAGGAGCGCGATCGCCTGCCCCAGCTCCGCGACGCCGGGCTTTGGGTCAACGCCCATGGAGCTGGGCGCCGTCGGCGGCCTGGCGCGCGGGCAGCGGAGGGAAGTCGCTGAACGCCAGCCGCGTGCCGCCATAATCGCCGCGAGGAGCACCGCAATGCTTACAATGCGTCCAAAACGGCTTATTACGCTTGCACGTACAGCACGAGCAAGCCCATTTGCCTGACGACTCCTCGGGGCGAAATGGTCCTGACGGCATCCACGGAGCGTCCGAGAAATCAGAATCCTTAATCCAATACTTGTAGCCACTGGAACGGCTTCCCCAAGCACGCCATGACTGCTGGCCCTGCGGAGCCATGGCAACCGGTTCGTGATGGGATGGGAAACTCACTGGCCCGCCAGTGCGTGCCGCTCTGAAGATCAGCACTGGCAAAACCCAGGATCACCTGGGCCTGAACGGCTGGGGGGGAAGGCGGAGGAGAAGGAGGAGGAGGAGGAGGAAGAAAAGGAGGACG
>CAUYUJ010006212.1:0-55264 GCA_963575745.1 Prorocentrum cordatum | reverse complement strand
TAGTAGTAGTAGTAGTAGTAGTAGTAGTGGTAGTAGTAGTGGTAGTAGTAGTCGTCGTCGTCGTCGTCGTCGTCGTCGTCGTCGTCGTCGTCGTCGTCGTCGTCGTCGTAGTAGTAGTAGTAGTAGTAGTAGTAGGATTTCATGAAATGAATGTTGCGTTTGAAAGTTCCATGACAGGCTGCATACCAGATGTTCATGAATCGTTTGAGGCATACATGCCAACATCTGTTCCTCAGTGATGTCCTGCGTCTCGTCCTCCCGAACCTCATCCCAATATGTCATGTTTCTCCTGTTCGTTTCATCTTCTTCATGCCACCACCATCATCATCGTCCTTAGGATTTTTGGGCCTACCACAGCGAGGATCAGTAGTATGACTGTGTGAGTGATTATGATGAGGAGCAGGCATATGATGACGAAGAACAATTTGGCGATACCAGCGATGATGTCGATCAGGTTCATGTGGATGATATCGTTAATGTGGCTATGGTGATGATTATGGGGGATGGATTGAGTACTAATCGGACCATGCAATGGGTGATGATGACGGCGATTGCCGTGACGACGAGGAAGAGCGGACCAGACAGAGGCGGATATGGAGGTGTGTGGTGGAGAAGGTGATCTTGATGATCATCTTGATTCCGAGGACGGTGAGGAAGAAGTGCAGGCCGAGGAAGATCAGGATAAATGAGACGCTGGGATGGGGGGATCAGGTTCCCGAGGCCCCGCGAGGGTCCCCGGAGGCCGAACGTTGCCAAAGCCTTCGACGTGAATTTTGCACGACGCGAGGATGCCTGGGCCCGGGAGGCAAATCGATCCCTGGACTCGTCTCAGGGTGCACTGCATCTTGGCCGAGGTGTGGAGGCGGATCCAGCCGTGGCGACGGGCCCTCCAGAGGCCAACGAAAGATCAATCAGCGTAAGAGTTCGGATCCCGATCCGCCGCCAGGGGGTCTGCTGCCCCTTCCCTCCTCGCCTGAAGCCGGGCATGTCCCTGCTGTACAGGAGGAATGTTCAAGGATAGTCAGACAACAGTTTGGGGACGATCTTCGTGCTCTTTTGACTACTGTTCGATTTCTGTTCGGTCATGTTTTATTTTACTTCAAAATGCGCCTGTTGGAGGACATGCCCGACCCAATCCTCGCCCCAGACACCTCGCCAACGTCACACCAGGACCGCCCTTGCTGCTGTCTCGCTGTGTCTGCTGTGCATTTTCACCCTTAATTGGTTACTGGGTGCCCGCGCATAACCGTGTAGTGTCAAAGGTATTCTGCCAGTTGCAGCGCCGCTCTCTGCTGACAGGCTATGGGCTTTACCAGCGTCGCCGTCCAAACATCCCCGCCCCTCCAGCAGGAGCGACGGGGTGGCCGTCGCATGCGGCGACAACTACGACGCCCAGTGCAGTATCCCCGCGCCTGCCGCGGGCCTGACCTACACCCAGGCGCCGCACGGCGGAGATCGAAGAAGAACACACTGGATGCCCTGGCTCTCCACCTCCCACACCTTCCGGCCAGAAGGTGGCTGATTTAGTGATCTTCTCGAAGGACGAAAAAAGCGGCATAAACATAAACCGTCGGAGTTCTGCGCAGATCTCTTGGATCGGCGCCGGAGCCCCCTGGAGGCGCCTCCAGCGCCGCCCCTGGCGCGCGGAGCGAGCTACAGAGGGGGCCCCAGCGCCGATCCAAGAAGTCTGCGCGGAGCTCCGACAGTTTGCTGATGCCGCTTTGGGTCCTGCGAGAATGAATCAGCCATCTTATGGTCGGAAGGTGTGGAAGGTGGAGAGCCAGGGTACACACCCAGGCATGCTCGCGTCATGGAAACATCACGACACGGACGGTTTTTGGCAAGCTTTTGCCTCATGCGGGCCCTCGCCGGGCCCTGGGGGCCGTCCGAAAAGGCGACTCTGGATGTGAAGCTGGCCCTGGGGAAGAGCCGGGACTTCTGGAGGCCGCGCATGGAAACAATCGGAATTCGCATGTCTGGGCATGTGATCGTTTTCTTTTTCATGGTTTTGCCGATCGGCGCGTGCCCTCGCACTCCCCATCCCCCCCCCTGGAGTAGATCTTGGCTATTTTTGGCGCCTGTTTCAAGCAGATGGAGTCTCTCTCATAGGACGCACTGTTGCAAGCAGTCGCGCCAAGCAGAGGTCTGGAGCCAGACCCCCCCCTCCCCCCGTCTTCCGTCCGCCCACTGTCGAAACGCCGTATAAGAAATGTTCACCATCGACTTTCGGAGCTCCGCGCAGGTTTCGCGGGTTGGCGCTGCGATCCCCCTAAGCTTAAGTCGGGCCTGTCCCTCTACAGGGTGGATATTCAAAGATAGTCAAAACATAGTCGGGGGACGATTTGTTTTGTATTCTTGTTGAACATTTTTCCGTATTTGTTGACTATTCTTATTTTTCGTCCAAAATCCCCCTGTAGGGGGACAGGCCCGACCTCAGCGGCGCCGCTGGCGCCCCCCCTGGCGCGCCCCAGGCGCCGGAGGGGCGGAGGAGGGGTCGGGCGCCGGCCCCAGGAGTCCGTGCGGATCCTCGGAAGCTCAAGGGGGTCCTCCGGGAGAGGGCCACCGAGGTTTTCTCTGATGGGCCTGTTTTCCAACACCACCTTGAGATGGAGGCGGAGAGGGAGGAGGGGGAGGAGGAGGAGGAGGAGGAGGAGGAGGAGGAGGAGGAGGAGGAGGCGGAGAGGGAGGGGGAGGAGGAGGAGGAGGAGGAGGAGGAGGAGGAGGAGGAGGAGGAGGAGGAGGACCCCCTCCCCCTCCAACTTATGGCGGTGGTGGTGGATAACAGGCCCATCATTCTCTCTCTCTCTCTCTCTCTCGCTCTCTCGAAAAGAAGAATAATCACGCCATAAACATAAACTTTCGGCGCTCCGAAAGTTTATGTTCATGGCGTTGTTTCTGCTCCTGTGCTCGCAGTTTTGCAACTCCCAGGGTCTCACCAGGGCCACGGCAGCGTCGAGGGGAATGCCGGGTGCGGACCAGGAGGGGGGTGATGGCTACGAGAAGGGGGTGGACATCACGGCTGGGGCCATGGCACCTCCCCCGGCTCCGGTGGCCCCCTCTTCTCGTCTCAATGCGTCCCTCTCCCCCCTTCCGTCCGCGCACGAGCGGCCGGCCATGATCTTCACCGCCCACCGAACCACCCCAGCCAGACCCGAAGGCCCCGACTTGCCCTCTATTCCCGTTGGGGGGGGGACGTCGGGGAACATGGAGAACAAAAACACATCTGCAGCCCGCTGCCCCCCAGCCCGAACTTCGCGTCTTCGGGTTGGGCTGGGGGTCTGGTAGGCCGTCAAGCTGGGAGCCCCTCTCTCGGGTGCCCCTCTCTCGGACGCATCCCGAGAAAAGGCCCCCCGGGGGGACACCGGCACCGGGAGGAGCCGCGGGCCCCGGGCTGGAGAGAACCACTGGGGGCGCGTGTCTCTCAGGGCCCGCCTCCCTCCTTCGAGGAGGATCGACTGCATCATCGATCGGGGCGATCGAAGCGGGCATCCTAGGTTTAAGTCGGGCACGTCCCTCTACAGGGGTAATGTTCAAAAACAAGCAACAAAATCCTACGGGGACGATTTTTCTAATCTTCTTCTCTCTACATATGTTTTTGTGGGGGGATTTCGCCCAAAATCCGCCTGTAGGGGCACATGCCCGACCTAATCCTAGGTTTTTTAATAAGCGTGGGGGGGTACCCCCCCGACGGGGGTCAACCTCGCCTCGCTGTCGCGCCGCGACGGGTGTCGGAGCGCCTTTGGCGCGCGGTGGCTGCCCGCGACGGGGGTCGATGTGGGGCTGTCGGCGGGGGTGACGAAACTCGGAGTATGTAAAGCACGGGTACAAAGACCAACCGCAGTTGTTGATCATTTTGAATAGGACTCGCTGTCGGCGTCGCCGCGGACGTTGTCCATTTCAGACAGACGGCCGCCTGCCCAACAGCGGCCGCTGTCGGTTTTTGGACAACGTTTGCAGTTGGGCATCGTACCATTTTTTCCCGTACCCATTTCGGGCGTCCAAAATTGATTTGCCTCAGACTTGCTCTTGGTCGAACCAATTGACAACATGCGCATCATGTTTGTGTAGATTCGAGGAACTAGCAAGTCTGGGGTGAATCAATTTTGTCGTCGACTCGAGCCCTGCCAGAGGTGGCCGCTGGAGGACGGCACACGGTTCTGCTCCGGAGCGACGGCACGGTCGTGGTCTGCGGCAACAACGATGACAACCAGGGCGACGTCCCTGTGGTGGCTGCAGGCCCCGAAGACAAGACTGCTACCCCAGCGAAGCACCCTGATAGCAGCAAAGGTGAATCGGCGTCACCCCAACATACTAAGATTGTGCGTGCGTGCTCCAAATCTCTTGTTAATCGTCCCCCGGGTCTGGTTTTTGAAGGCGCCTTTTTCGTAACTGGGGGGGTACGGTTTATTAGGGCGCTTTCTTTGGATTGGAGCTTAGGGGGTCCAGTTTCTCAAGGCGCCTTGTCGAAGAGGGGGGTCCGGAATATTAGGTCGCATTTGGAGGGGGGACCGGTTGTTTAGGGGGGGTCGATTAATAAGGGGCTTGGAATAGCCCCCCCAGGGGCGACGCGCGCGCCGAGGATGTTTGTAGCATAAGCTCAGTGGCGGGCGCTGTCTGGCCATGCCGCTCGGGCAACGCTCTGCGGCAAGACGTTTGTACTGCATGTTCGGTTCGGACGGGCGCGCCTCCGAGGCTGGACGTATAGCACCAGTACTACGTCGGGCACGTCCCTCTACAGGAGGAGTTTTCAAAATAGTAAAAAATAGCGTGGGGACGATTTTTCTGTCATTTTTGATCGGTTTCGAACATTCTTTGATTTCTTTCGCTGTTCTTCCAAAATTCGCCTGTAGTTGGGCATGCCCGACCTAACACCGTCTGCGTCCCAGTGAGGAAGCGGGTTGAGGACGAGGAGTAGAAGCACGACCAGGCAGGGGTGAGGGCACGTCCGTGTGCACCTCAGTGGATGGTGGCCGCCCAGGCAACAGAAGTGCAGCTGGCAATCGGGGCGAGAGAGCGGCTCCTCTAAGAAGTCGTGGGGAAGTCTCAGGCGGAGCGCCGCTGGACCGCCTCCAGCCGGTCGCGGGCTCCCGGTCCCCTCTTCGTTTTCTGACCATCCTTCCCCGAGCAGGGCTTGCACTCCGAGGGTCTTGCTTCTCCTCTGAGAAGCTGGGCCTGTCTGCCAGTCTGGCGGCTGCGTCGCCGCCGTCGCCGCCCCGTCGCCGCCTCGTCGCCGCCCGCCGCCTGGAAGTGTTTGCCAGTCGTCGTCTGGGACTGACCGCGGGTCTGGCGGCTATGTTGCCGCCGTCGCCGCCCCGTGGCCGCCTCGTGCCGCCACATAGAACGCGCACCTCATGGACTGCACCACGTAGACTGCAACACATTGCTTGCGCCACGTAGATTGCCCAACATATATTGCACAACGTAGATTGCACAGCACGTATTGCACTACGTAGTTTGCACCAACATATGGTATCTAGATATAAATTCCCCTTTCTAGAAAGAGAGTAGGGTCTACCCCTCCCGGGGTTAACGATTCCCCGGGAACCGATGCAAAACAAATGGGATTCTGACGAGAAAGCGCGTTTCACGTCCGCTCGCCTTGGGAACATTCGGCGGCGCGTTTCGAACCGGGGTATGGGCCCACCCCCCAACACTCGGCGCCGTCGATCAGAACCAGGGGGACTCCCTTCCCTCCCAACCCCCCCCCCCCTCCCGACCCCCCCCCCTCCCCCCCCTTGGCGCTGGCGCCGGCGCTGGCGGTCGCCGTAGCGCCAACGCAGCGACGATGACCAGAGAGAGCCCACAAGGGGTGGGGAGGGGGGAGGGGTTCAAACCCCCCCCTCCCCGCGCCGGCGCCAGCGCCGGCGGTCGTCGTCGTCGGCGTCGTCGTCTTCGTCGGTGTCGCCGTCGTCGTCGTCGTCGTTGTCGTTCTCGTCGTTGTCGAAGTCGTCGGAGACGTCGTCGGTGTCGTTGTAGTCGTCGTCGGCGTCGTCGTCTTCGTTGTCGCTGTCGTCGTCGGCGTCGCTGTCGCTGCCAAGTGCAATTTGGTACCCACCGTCACGGTCTGAAGAAGTCTTGCGACCAAGATGCGGGTCAATTGCACAACATATATTGCATCACCTAGATTGCACGGTAGAGAAGGCAGAACACATCTTGCACCACATAGATTGCACAGCATACATCAACATACATTCCACAATGTTGATAGCATCGCAATGATTGCCCTGATTGCCCAGAACAGAATGCACAACACATATTGCACAACACACGTTTCACCACACATGCTGCACAACATATATGGCACCACATAGATGGCTCAACATTGGATGCACCACATATGTTGCACCATTGCGATCGCATCGCATGTCTTGAACACCACATCGATCGCACAACATAGATTGTACAACATCGTTGGACCACAGAGATAGCGCAACGTCATACTGCCCCGCATGGATTGCGCAACACGTGTTGCAAACCATCGACTGCTGGAAATACTGTTTCGGGCCCACGCTGGCTCACTTTAGAATCTCCGAGCGAGACGCTGTGATGGAGTCGAACTGAAATCTTTTGGAGTTCCGCGCGATTCTCTTGGAATTGCATTCGGACCCCCGTCGGCGCCTCCAGCGCCGCCCGGGCGCTCTCCGCGCGCCTAGAAGGTGCAGATCCAAGAAACCCGCGCGCAGCTCCGAAAGAAGATGCTGATGCAGTTGCTTCTTCCTCTCAGGCCTCCGTTACACGCAAGTTGCCGCTGGGGCCGAGCACACGGTTCTGCTCAGGAGCGACGGCACGGCCGTGTCGTGCGGCTGGAACGGCCACGGCCAGTGCGACCTCCCGGCGCTGCCCGCAGGCCAGACTTGCACACAGGTCGCCGCCGGAGTGGCCCACACGGTCCTGCTCCGGAGCGACGGCACTGCTGGGCTTCCACCACCACCACCACAAGTTGGAGGGGGAAGAGGATGGAGGATGAGGAGAAGGAAGAAGGGGAGGAGGAGGAAGACCCCCTCCCCCAGCTGCTTATGGCGGTGGTGGTGGTGGAAGACACGCCCACCAGGCACGGCCGCAGCCTGTGGCGAGAACAGGGACGGGCAGTGCGACATACCGGCGCTGGTCGGAGGCCTGACCTACACGCAGGCTCGGGCGCTGCATGACGGGGGGGGGCTCCGCGTGCGGGGCGCAGAGCAAGGTGCACCTCCTGTGCCCTGAAGGAGGCCCCCCTCGGGGCCCGAGAGGGTCACGAACGGTGCACGCGCCCCCCCCCACACACACACACACATTCATGTCGCCGCACAATTCAGCCACGCCCGACAGGTTTCCGCTGGAGAGAGCCACTCGGTTCTGCTCAGGAGCGACGGGGTGGCCGTGACGTGCGGCGGGAACAGCCACGGCCAGTGCGACCTCCCGGCGCTGCCCGCGGGCCAGAGCTACACGCACGTCTCGGCCGGCGTGGCCCACACGGTGCTGCTCCGGAGCGATGGCACGGCCGTGGCATGTGGCGAGATGGTAAGGCTTCCGGCTGCGCGCAGACCTCCCGTAGCTTTGCCTGGGCTCAACAAGCTTTCCCCCCCGAGCAGCCCAGTGCCCCAGGCAGCACGGGCTGGCCGCGCAACACCCGGGCGCCGCTTCCGGCGGCGCCCCCGGGGGCGCTCTGCGCCCCAGGGCTGAGGTGTTGAGACCGCCCCGCGCTGCTCGGGGGGCCGGTCGATCAGAGGAGCAGAGGTTGTGATAGCGATACGCATCAGAAGTGTACGCATCATGATCCTTCTCGCCCCAGCTGCATGTCGGGCGTGTCCCTCTGCAGGAAAGATATTTGAGAACAGTCAGAAAACAGTCTGGGGACGGTTTTTGGATTACGTATTGACTATGTTGGAACATGTCTTTACCACTTCTCATTTTTTTCAAAATCCGCTCGTAGGAGGACATGCCCGACCTCACCCTAGCTGAGGCCAGCTTGGACCACGGGGAGGTGGGGGGGCTGTCTGCGCGCAGCCCGAAGTCTTGCCATGGCGAGAACGACCAGGGCGAGTGCGACCTGCCCGTGCCCGCTGCGGGCGTGGGCTACGCCGCCCACCTGCAGCCGACGCTGCTCCTGCAGGCGCTGCTCGAGGGCGACACGGTGCGGTTCCTCTCGGCAGCGAGCGAGGAGGGAAGTGAGCAGGAGAAGGCTTTCTCACAATCGAAGAAGACACAATGCCATACAGTGGAGGCCCATGCCAAGAAACACCCTGCTTGCCTCCAAGGTGCCCTGGGTTTCTTGGGTTCCCACTGGTTTGCTGTAGAGAGCGTGTGACGCTCCCACGCCAAGAATCCATGGACGTCGTGGGGTCTCACGGTTGGGTTTCTTGTGGAAGTTTTTTGTGGTCAGGCCTCCTTTGCAACCGAAGAAGAAGAAGAATAATCAACGCCATAGACATAATTTTTCGGCGGTCCGCGCAGATTTCTGGGATCCGCGCTGGGCCCCCCCTGCGGCGCCTCCGGCGCCGCCCCTGGCGCAGCCCGCGCGCCAGGAAGGGGCGTCCAACGCGGATCCATACAATCCGCGCGGGGCGCCAACACTTTGTGTTTATGGCGTTTTCTTCTTCTTCCTCTTCTTCTTCCTCTTCTTCTTCTTCTTCTTTCTCTTCTTCTTCTTCCTCTTCTTCTACAGACGACTCAGGAGTGGCCCAGCCCTCCGAGAAGTTTTATAAGCCTTTCCCGAAGACAAGACAGCACTTCGCAGAGGGCGCGAGGGCCTCGGAGAGGGTCCGCCGCCCTCTGAGAAGGCCTCCTCCTCCTCGTTTCCCCCCCCATCGCTCGCCGCCGATCCTCACCCTCAGCGGCGTGGACCGCTGTCGAGCCCAGGCGGGCCCCACGGCGCGCGCGGCAGATATCCTGCTGCGCTGCCGCGCCCAACGCCGCTGCCGTGCTTCGCCTCGGCGGCGCACGCGACGGGATGACGGGGCGACCGCCGCGAAGGGAGCGGGCCCGGAGGGAACTGGGTCAAGAGTGAAGTCGGGCCTGTCTCTCTGCAGGAGGAGGAGTGCTCAAAAATGATCAAAGCATAGAAGGGGGACAATGTTTTTTTTTTGTGAAAGCATTTTTCAGATGTGTGTTGATTCTTTTTTATCCGTAAGGGCTTCGCCCCCTGCCGCCGGCCCCCTCTCTCGGAGAATGGGCCATGGAAGAGCGAAGTCATAAGGCTTTGGCTTCACCGTGAAGCAGCGTCGGCCCTTCATGCGAAGACGATGGGTAATTGGCAAGACGAATGGAGATTGCGAGTCTATTGTTGTACGCGCTGTTGTATGAATTTCAGAACTGTGGCAAATCCCATTTGTTTTTGGACCCTGACCCTACAGATCTGCAAGGGGGGTGCCGCCGGATTTCAGAAATGTGGCAAATCCCATGTGTTTTTGGACCCTGACCCTGCCGATCTGCGTGAGGGGTGCCACCGGATTTCAGAAATGTGGCAAATCCCTTGTGTTTTTGGACCCTGACCCCGCCTATCTGCGTGAGGGGTGCCACCGGATTTCAGACATGTGGCAAATCCCTTGTGTTTTTGGACCCTGACCCTGCCTATCTGCATGAGGGGTGCCACAGAATGTCCGACATGTAGCAAATCCCATGTGTTTTTGGACCGCCGAAGCGCCCCGCGCGGTAATCTGAGCGCCAAAGCGGGCGAGCCGGCAATCCGAGCGCCAAGGCGCCCGAAACGGCAATCTGAGCACCGAAGTGGCCGAATCGGCGCCCTGGGCACTGGAGCGCTCGAATCAGCAATCTGAGCGCCGATGCGCCCGCGCGGGCAATTTGAGCGCCGAAACGGCCGAGTCGGCAATCCGGGCACCGATGCGCCCAAATCGGCAATCCGGGCGCCGAAGCGCCCGAATTGCCAGACTGAGCACCGCAACCACCTAAGCGCCCGAATCTGCAATCCGAGCACTAGAAGTGGGCAGAATCGGCAAACCAGGCACCGAAGCCATTCTGAGCACCGACGCGCCCGAATCGGCAAGGACGCGCGCGCGCGGCTGGCCTGAAGCAGACCGCGGCCCGCAGACGCAGACGATGGGACGATGGAGCATTGAAAGCTGCGGGGCATCTGGCGGCGAGCACCGCGGCACACGGTCGAACCCCGCGGTCTGCAACGCCCCCAGCGCCGCGGATTTCTTCGGGACCGCGTCGGCGCGCCCGCCAAATTCAAGCGGCTCGGCGCGTGGCGGCTGTAAAACAACATGCCGGCGCGGGCGACTCGCAGCCGGAGGTCTCCGACGAGATCGCTCCAATCAAATCGCCTGGGAGATTCGCGGAGTAGGGTTCCAGCTCACCCGAATCCTGCTCAAGCAGCCAATGCAGGGCGCATATGGCTGCCAGTGACTCCCGGGTGGCAACTTCCATTCTTGCGGAACCGCGCCCGCCGCCAAGATTGCGCCGGGACTGCAGGACTCGAACAGCAGCGCCGACCGGGAAGGCAAATGGCCCGCGCCGCATTGCCACTGCCTGGCGCGTCGGAAGAAGCGTCGCACCGAGGCCGCGCGACCGGCCTCGCGGCGCGCACCGCGCGCTGAGGAGCGGCGTCAAAAGACGAAACCGACACGGCGCGACCTGCGCGCTCGACCAGACAGCCGCGCTGACTTGCCAGATGCGCGCTTAAACAGTGGAGCTAAGTGCACGCGCGCAGCTTTGCCGACAGTTGCGCTGGGGCCCCAACTGGGCCGCCCGGCCAAGTGCTTGGCGCTGGCGGGCTGCAGCGCGCCGCGCGAAAGAACATGGCGAATCTCCGTTTCTCCAGCGCTCCAGGTGTGTTGCGCCGATCTCAAGCCGCGCAGCGCCATTCTCTGGGTCGATCGCCACTCCGGCCCCAAGCGCTTGTGCAGACGGAGAATCCGTCGCACATTTGGCATCGTCAAGCTCCCAGCCAAGTACCTCGGTCACGACTTTTCGTGCCACCTCCGTGGCACCAGCAGAGGTTGCGAAGAAAGGCGCCCCCGGCCGAAGGGGATCTGCCCTGAGCAGATCGTCTACGCAGCGCACAAAATGACGAGAAAGAATACTGCAAGGCTTTCCCGAATCGTCTGACGCGCCCGACCCACCGAATGGTAGATCGTTTGCATAGCTGGTTCGCCCCAGATTTCACGTGTTCCGTCGAATGTACAACAACTTTGTGGATTGTCCCGTAACATTGCATAGCATTCCGCGTTCTGTGAAGCGAGATTGGACGAGAAGCAACTTCAGTGCAACCCAATTATGTAGTCGATCCTTTATAGTCAACGCGCATGGTAAGGATGCGCGCATGTTTTAGGGTACCCTCGTGTCCTTGCCTCTGCGGCCCGTTGTTTGCAGTTTAGACGCAGAATTTTTGTCCGAAGGCGCGAGGGTTTTGACAAGTTCCGCTGCCTTCTGTGAAGGCCTTTTCCTTCTCGTTGCCCCCCGTTCGCCGCCGATCCAACTGTCCTGCGTCCTTGCCACCCGTCCTCGCTATACGTCTTCACTATGCTCGAGCCCCTGCCGCCGCGGCGACGCGGCACTGTCGGGTCTGCGCGAGCCTCGTGGCCCCAGCGGCTGTGCTCACATGCTTCCCTGCCACCCATTCCCCATCGAGAGCAAAACAGCCCCTAACCTTACTAGCGCGATGAAAGCGTGTTTTTTTCTCAGGTCCCCATCTTCGCATAAGGGATCATAGTGATTATGGGCTGTTTGGCCTGATGCATGTGCAGGAATTCCCCTTGTCCCTAATGTTCCTCCTAAGTTAGGTCCCCCCCCAAAGGTAAGAGGTACTTCCGTTGCCTATCAATTCCGGCGCACCCCTCACACGCTGCGGGCCCCATGGGGGGCCCCACCGAAAACCCGCATGGCTGTGATCCTCTACGGTCAGCCCGCACAGTAGGGATGGGCAACCTTCCCAAGGGTACCCTTGCACCCCTCCCCGTCGACCCATCCCTGACCGCTTCCGCTGGCCGCGCCCCGCGCGCACAGGGTCGACACATGGGTTTCCGAGGCCCTCGCGTCCCTCTCGTGCGTGCTGATCATACGAGCAGGCTGTACACGCTCAGAAGAAACAGAAACACACAGACACAATTGATCGTCGATTCCCCAGAAGAGATGGGAAACTATGGGAAGTGGGGGGGAAGACACAAACCCAGAAAATATGGGAAAACATGGGGGATCTTTTGATTTGTGTGTATTTATCTGTGTGTCCCAGGGCCCCTTCATACGCCTCCGCCGTGCTCGAGCCCCGGCCGCGACAGCGGCGCGGCCCGGCGGGTCTACGCGAGCCTCGTGGCCGACCACCGCGCGGGCCTGCTCGGCGACGGGGCTGCGCGCGTCGACGCCGTGCTGCCCGGCGGCCTGCTGCTGAGCCGCGCCGCCGCGGCCGGGCAGACGGTCACGGGCGCCTGCGCGCCCGGCCCGCCGAGCCGAGCTGAGCCGAGCTGATGGGCTTGGGGGGATCGAGGAGGAGGAGGAGCAGTGGCCAGCGCGCCGGAAGCCCTTAGGTGACCAAAGAAAGTTCGTCTAGAGGGCACGCCGGCTGACTGTGGGAAGTTGGCAAGTACTATTCATGGAGTCTCCAATTCGCCCCGCCATCGGTGTCAAACACCCATTATCGTTCCTGGTCGCATGCGCCCTGGGAGGCCCCAGTATTTTTCCCGTGCCAAAGTTGGCGCGGCCTTGTCCATTTGATACGGGACCCTGTCCGCAGCAAAGATTATGTGTTTCTTCGCCTGTTCGCTTGGTGGGGGGAAAATGAAACATCATATATATATATATGTATATATCGTCGTCGTGCAGGAGCAAGCGTTCGCCATAGAAAACAGGATCCACTGGCGTGGGCTACACGTAAGAGTGACCCTTGGCCAGAGTGACCTTTAGTGTTTGCCCTAATGGGGTCGGACAGATTTTCTTGAGGAGTGCGCTCGGCCTCGTGTCGGCGCACGTTGCACCAGTCTGCGATCGCATCAGAGCGCGCTTGATTCAGGGTGCGCCCCTCGCAATCGATCGCAACGCATGCACGGCGTGTTCTGCCGCATGCTTCGTTTGGCGAGGGGGGGCCCAGTCGAGCGGGCGACGTGCTCTCCGCTTTGGGACTGGCCCCAAATCGTCCTGGAATAACTTTAACTACTTTTGACTACTTTTGAATAACTTTGAATAACTTTTCGCATTCCGCGCTTTACAACTCATTCTTTACGATTGAAAGTTATATGCGGCCGCGGGGGGGGGCCAAGTTTCGGCCCGGTTTCGGCCTTGACGCCGGGCCCGGTCAGACGTCATCGCGATGCGGCCCGGCAGTGCCAGAACATTCCGCGGTGGCGCCCGATTACGTCTGGCTTCGCAGAGCACTCGGGCGGGCGTTCTGGGGCGCCCGGAACGAGTTGGCGGAAGTCCGCGATTGCCTGCTGGCGCTAGGGGTCTATCGAAGCGCGCCCCACCGATCGTTGATGCAATCCGACGGCCTAGGCTTGCGCGGTTGCTCCAGGCCCCCACGGGCCCCCTTATGGCCGCGCACCAAAGGGCACTCTTGCCTAGGGTCACTCTTACGCGTCGCCGAACTGGAACGTCATCGCGCAGGGCAAATGGTCGTTCATGGGAACATGTTTGTGGCAATAGGCATATCACATATACATATACGGACATACATATAGATATACATTTATATACACCCGATTCGAATTACAATTTGATCCCCCGCGGTTTATAATTCTTTACGCTTCGCGTATCCCCACCAGCCCATCTCAAACCAGCAACTCTTGCGAAGCATCCCGACAGTCGTGTTTTTCAGGCGTGTTTCCGCCTGCCCCAGCATATCTCCCCTGTTCCTCCTTCCTCCCGCCTCCTTGTACATCCTCCTTGTGGTGGGAGCGGGAGAAGGACGAGGTGGAGGAGGAGGGAGAGAAAGCGCTCCTCGTGGTTTGAGTCGTTTGGGGTTTCTTGTCCTGGTGTGAGTCGTTCGGGCCCTTTTTCCTGGTGTGAATCGTTCGGGCTCTTCGTGATGTGAGTCGTTCGGGCTCTTCGTCCTGGTGTGAGTCGTTCGGGCTTCTCGTGGTGTGAGTTGTTCGGGCCCCTCGTCGTCGTGTGAGTCGTTCGGGCCCCTCCTCCTGGTGTGACTCGTTCGGGCTCCTCGTGGTGTGAGTCGTTCGGGGCCCTCGTCGTGGTGTGAGTCGTTTTGGGAGCCTCTTGGAGGCCTTTTGGGGCGTCTTCGGGGCCTCTTGGCGGCCCCAGGGGCTTCTAGGAGCGTCTTGGGTGCCTTGGGGGAGCCTCTTCGGGCCTCTTGGGAGCCTCTTGGAGGCCGTTTGGGGCGTCTTGGGGGCCTCTTGGCGGCTCCAGGGGCTTCCAGGAGCGTCTTGGGTGCCTCGGGGGAGCCTCTTGGGGCCTCTTGGGGGCCTCTTGGGGGCATCTTGGGGGCCTCTTGGAGGCCTCTTGGGGCCTCTTGGGGCTCTTTGGGAGGGGTCTGGGAGGAATCTTGGGGCCATCTGTCGGGCGATCGATCACAGATGGGGCGAGCACTTTTCTGCCTCCCCCCGTCGGGGCCAGAATCCTCGTGAGGGGTGTCGAATTTTAGCCCTCCCAGGAGTCGAAAAAGACCCCTCCAACGACCCGCGGGGCGCCCTCTCCAGGCCCAGGGGGAGGGGGTAGGGGGAGGGGTAAACCCCTCCCCGAAGGGGAAGAAGGGGGGTTGAGAACAGAGCGGGCTCTCTAAACCACTCACGCCCAAAGGGCTGGTGGGATTTCTTGGTTCTTGTCTCCGATTCTGTCGCGCGCGGTCTGCAATGATTTTTGGTTTGACGTTCTCTTCCCAACCATCTTGTGGTGTTAGGTCCTCGTTTTGAAAACACAACGCCCCGCGTCACCTCCTCACTCCTCCTCCCTCTTCCCATCGGCCTCAAGCCGCATGCGTCAACGCCACCCAGAGGACAGCGTTTTGCGGCCCCACAGGGAGCTCCACCGAAGGCCCCAACGGTAAGGTTCCCATGGCAAGCCAGGCGTGGACCGCCACCCATTTTGGTGCACCTCTCACGAGGATCGGGGCCCCACAAGGAGCTCCACTGAAGGCTCCAGCGGCAGGATCCACATGCGGGGACCGCCACACATTTTGGCCTACCTCTCACACGGTTCGTGGCCCCACAAGGAGCTTCACCGAAGACCCCAGGGGCAGGTCCGCATGCAGGAACCGCAGCCCATTTTGGCACACCTTTCGCGAGGATCGGGGCCCTACAGTGAGCTCCACCGAAGGCCCCAGAGGCAGGGTCCGCATGCGGGGATCGCCACCCATTTTGACCTACCCGTCACACAGTTCGTGGCCCCACAAGGAGCTTCACCGAAGGCCCAAGGGCAGGGCTTGCATGCGGGGACCGCCACTAATTGTGGCCCACCCCTCACACGATTCGTAGCTCCCCAGGGAACTCCAAGAGCAGGGTCCGCATGCAGAGACCACCGCCCATTTTGGCCTACCCCTCACTCGGTTCGTGGCCCCGCAAAGAGCTCCAACGGAGGTCGCAGCGGCAGGGTCCGCATGTGGGGACCGCCGCCCATTTTGGCCTACCTCTGACACGGATCTGGGCCCCACAAGGAGCTCCACTGAAGGCACCAGCGGCGAAGTCCGCATGCGGGGACCGCCACCCATGATGGCAAACCATTCACACGGTTCGTGGCCCCACAGGGGGCTCC
Organism: Prorocentrum cordatum; assembly: GCA_963575745.1. NCBI lineage: Eukaryota > Dinophyceae > Prorocentrales > Prorocentraceae > Prorocentrum > Prorocentrum cordatum. The sequence goes on along the minus strand of CAUYUJ010006212.1, from coordinate 39,634 downwards.
ATCGAAGACCCCAGTGGCAAGGTCCGATTGCGGGGGCCGCCGCCCATTTTGGCACATTTCTCGTAAGGATCGGGGACCCGCAAAGAACTCCACCGGAGGCCCCAGAGGCAGGGTCCGCACGCGGGGACCGCCACGCATCTTAGGCCTACCTCCACAGAGGTCTCCACCGAAGGCTGCAGTGGCAAGGTCCGCATGTGGGGACCGCCACTCATTGTGGCCCACCCCTCGCACGATTCGTGGCCCCACGGGGAGCTCCACCGAAGGCCCCAATGGCAAGGTCCGCACGCGCGGACCGCCACACATTTTGGCCGACCCGTCATGCGGATCGTGGTCCCCAAGGAGCCCCACCAAATGCAAGGTCCGCACGCGGGGACCGCAATTCAATTTAGCATACCTTTCACACGGTTCGTGGCCCCCCTGCAGGAGGTTCCACGGAAGGATTCAGCGGCAGGGTCCGCATGCGGGGATTGCCATTCATTTTGGCACACCCCTCCCACGGTTCGTGGCCCCGCATGGAGGTCCACCGAAAGCTCCAGGGCAGGGTCCGCATGCGCGGAATCTCACCTTTTACACAGTTGGTGGCCCCACGGGGAGCCACGGGGAGCTGTTTGTTTTTGGCATCATTGGCGTCGTCCTCATCGGCAGCGTCGGAATCGCCGTTACAATCGTCATCGTCGGAATCGTCAACGTCGTTGTCGTCCTGATCGTTGTCATCGGGCGGGCTTGTAGTCGTTGTTGTCCCTTCGGTCTTTTCGATCTCGTCATTATCCTTGTCTTGCTCCTCTGTTTCTCAATTTTCCCAACTATCAGACGTGCGTTACTGCAGTCCGCGGTGACGGATTAGCATGTCTTTTTATAAAATGGTTGCGGCAAGAAAGTTACTGAATTGAAAGAATGCAACCATATGGATATACATGGATACATATGTGTATGTATATGTCTGTATATATATGTATATATGTATATATACATATATATAGATGTAGAAAGTTCATTGCACACACACACACATTCTTCAACAAGTGGCTCAAACCTTTCTGGAACAAAAACGACGAACTCGCAAAACGATGATTTAATTCTCGTTCGCATGCATCAACCCAATTGGCCCAAGATGCTACTCTCGCTGTGTATGTCGACTCGCAGAGACCCATGGTGGACAGCCAAAACGACAATTGAGCTTATGCCACCCACGCAAGATAGGATGCACCATAGCAATGCTGATCCCATTCGTCTTCAGTACATATTGTAAATATTAGTCGGAACGCAGAAAGGCAAGGTCGTGGGTGGAGGAGTGGTTTTGCAGCGGTTAGTAGGGACATGCGGAGCAATGACGGAGCAAGACATTGTTCTTTGGATCCGCGGAAAATGTACTAATTCATTCATATGGTTTTGGGCGAAGGATATTGTGGTTGGCAATTTCATGCAGACCTCAAAACAAACAACGCATTCCAAATTATTGCGATGCGAGACCTGGCTTTGCCTACGTGCGAATTCCGAATACCGCCTCTGCAAACAAAACCTGTCAAAACGCCGCCCTCATTCTCTCGTTACCTCACGAGCGGACTCGATATCTGCATAACCGAATTCGTCGCGGGGCTGCGCGAGTTTTTCATCGCAGGTGCTCCGGTATCGGAAGCCTTGCCCAATGTGTGGTAATTCTGTGCGCGATCAGGAGACCTAACGTATACACCCGAAGAGCTTACGTGCCCATTCGCTGACTTGCAGGTGCTATAAGGTGTACCTTCTTTTCCTTCTCTTCTTCTTCTTCTTGTGATGTTTCTTGAAACATGTTAGCGTTTCGTATGTTTCACCGCGTTTTGGTTTTCAGACATGCCTTGCATATGTGTTCGACGCGTGGCATTGTATGGAAAAAATATGTATTTCTTTTTGTTGCTTCCTCGAAGCATTGTTGACCATTTTGGGGGGGTGCGTGTGTTTGTGGTTGTGGCACGTAATAGATTATGGATATTGCGCGTAATGTCGACTAAACATAATTATAAGATACATGCGCACACTGCGCGCGCAGCGCGCTAGACAAGTGCGTCCTGGAGCGTATAAAAAGATTCAAAACCGGCGCATTTGCAAACAAATATTTGAATGTCAGGTTTTCCCCGCAAGCCCGGCCTACCTGTATGGGGTCAAACGTTTTCGGGAACATATTTTTCGACAGGCCTCTCGGGGGTATATATATATATATATCCGGCATATATATATGTGTGTATATATATACACATATATATACATTCCAAGTCATTTGATACATAACATATGTGTGTATAATATATGTATGTATGTATGTATTATGTATTTATGTATGTGTGTGTTTATCGGTACAGGCATATTGCTGCAATCTGGAAATGTTTGAATATTGATCAAAGTCCTTCACAAATCTTAGCGGAATTGTATAGGAGTTTGGCGCTCTGACCTGACGTACTTTGGCGGGTGAGTTTGTCAGGCGAGAGGTGTCGCAGCAAAATTGTGAGTCGCAGATTCCAACTATTCTCCTAGCGAAATCTACCGCCCATAATGCCACGCATTTGTATTAACATGCTCGCACCGCACGTGTTGTCTACGCCGCCCGCGCCGTTTGCACCGCCCGTGCCACCCGCGCCGCCCGTCGCCCGCGATTGCGGGCGCTCATGCGCGTCCATATCGACTCACTTAATCGTAGGCAATGCGGGCTGCGCGCGCCAAAACTTTCCGTTCTTCACCGTTTTTTTTTCCCCTCCCCGCGCTCTTCATATTTCTGGCCGTTTTCGCTCCTCCCTTTCGTTTCTTCCTTTCCGCATCCCCTTTCCCTCAGTCCTTGGCCTTCCCTCAGTCCTTGGCTGACTTTTATGGGGTATTTGTGTCTGCGAAGAAGAAGGCGGGGGAAAGGACGGGGAGATAGGACAGAGACGGGATTGAAATGCGCGACGGCGGTGCGCGAAAGAAACAGAAAAAACCAATGGAAGTGGAAACGTCGGGACGGAAGGCAGACGGAAAACAACCATGAGCACGAGAAGCGGGGCGTGTGCCCGATGTACGGCTACGAGAGGCGAGGGCATGTGTCCGATGTAGCGATTTTGTGTGTCGTATACCCTTCTCATTTGCAAATAATTGTATCCGTGTGTAAGGGTGAAATTCAGCATGTCGCACACTTTGACATTTTCTCTTGTAATCTTAATTTGATCCTATAACAATCCCGCATATTGTGCAGGATGTGGGTCATGGAACCGTCGCGAGACTATCGTGTTGAGCTCCAGTGATCCCGGAAATGCTTTGTGAAAACGTATGTGATAAGACATCCGTCACCAGCAGAGGTTGCGAAGAAAGGCGCCCCCGGCCAAAGGGGATCTGCCCTGAGCAGATCGTCTACGCAGCGCACAAAATGACGAGAAAGAATACTGCAAGGCTTTCCCGAATCGTCTGACGCGCCCGACCCACCGAATGGTAGATTTGCATAGCTGGTTCGCCCCAGATTTCACGTGTTCCGTCGAATGTACAACAACTTTGTGGATTGTCCCGTAACATTGCATAGCATTCCGCGTTCTGTGAAGCGAGATTGGACGAGAAGCAACTTCAGTGCAACCCAATTATGTAGTCGATCCTTTATAGTCAACGCGCATGGAAAGGATGCGCGCATGTTTTAGGGTACCCTCGTGTCCTTGCCTCTGCGGCCCGTTGTTTGCAGTTTAGACGCAGAATTTTTGTCCGAAGGCGCGAGGGTTTTGACAAGTTCCGCTGCCTTCTGTGAAGGCCTTTTCCTTCTCGTTGCCCCCCGTTCGCCGCCGATCCAACTGTCCTGCGTCCTTGTCACCCGTCCTCGCTATACGTCTTCACTATGCTCGAGCCCCTGCCGCCGCGGCGACGCGGCACTGTCGGGTCTGCGCGAGCCTCGTGGCCCCAGCGGCTGTGCTCACATGCTTCCCTGCCACCCATTCCCCATCGAGAGCAAAACAGCCCCTAACCTTACTAGCGCGATGAAAGCGTATTTTTTTCTCAGGTCCCCATCTTCGCATAAGGGATCATAGTGATTATGGGCTGTTTGGCCTGATGCATGTGCAGGAATTCCCCTTGTCCCTAATGTTCCTCCTAAGTTAGGTCCCCCCCCAAAGGTAAGAGGTACTTCCGTTGCCTATCAATTCCGGCGCACCCCTCACACGCTGCGGGCCCCATGGGGGGCCCCACCGAAAACCCGCATGGCTGTGATCCTCTACGGTCAGCCCGCACAGTAGGGATGGGCAACCTTCCCAAGGGTACCCTTGCACCCCTCCCCGTCGACCCATCCCTGACCGCTTCCGTTGGCCGCACCCCGCGCGCACAGGGTCGACACATGGGTTTCCGAGGCCCTCGCGTCCCTCTCGTGCGTGCTGATCATACGAGCAGGCTGTACACGCTCAGAAGAAACAGAAACACACAGACACAATTGATCGTCGATTCCCCAGAAGAGATGGGAAACTATGGGAAGTGGGGGGGAAGACACAAACCCAGAAAATATGGGAAAACATGTGGGGGAATCTTTTGATTTGTGTGTATTTATCTGTGTGTCCCAGGGCCCCTTCATACGCCTCCGCCGTGCTCGAGCCCCGGCCGCGACAGCGGCGCGGCCCGGCGGGTCTACGCGAGCCTCGTGGCCGACCACCGCGCGGGCCTGCTCGGCGACGGGGCTGCGCGCGTCGACGCCGTGCTGCCCGGCGGCCTGCTGCTGAGCCGCGCCGCCGCGGCCGGGCAGACGGTCACCGGCGCCTGCGCGCCTGGCCCGCCGAGCCGAGCTGAGCCGAGCTGATGGGCTTGGGGGGATCGAGGAGGAGGATGAGCAGTGGCCAGCGCGCCGGAAGCCCTTAGGTGACCAAAGAAAGTTCGTCTAGAGGGCACGCCGGCTCACTGTGGGAAGTTGGCAAGTACTATTCATGGAGTCTCCGATTCGCCCCGCCATCGGTGTCAAACACCCATTATCGTTCCTGGTCGCATTCGCCCTGGGAGGCCCGAGTATTTTTCCCGTGCCAAAGTTGGCGCGGCCTTGTCCATTTGATACGGGACCCTGTCCGCAGCAAAGATTATGTGTTTTTTTTCGCTTGTTCGTTTGGTGGAGGGAAAATGAAACATAATACATATATATATATATACCGTTGTCGTGCAGGAGCAAACGTTCGCCATAGAAAACAGGATCCACAGGAACGTCATCGCGCAGGGCAAATGGTCGTTCATGGGAACATGTTTGTGGCAATAGGCAGATGACATATACATATACAGACACTTATGTATTTATATAAACACATATATATACACACCTGATTATAATTACAACTTGATCCCCCGCGGTTTCTAATTTCTTGGTTCTTGTCACCGATTCTGTCGCGCGCGGTCTGCAATGATTTTTGGTTTGACGTTTTCTTCCCAACCATCTTGTGGTGTTAGGTCTTCGTTTTGAAGACACAACGCCCCGCGACACCTCCTCACTCCTCCTCCCTCTTCCCATCGGCCTCAAGCCGCATGCGTCAACGCCACCCAGGACAGCTTTTCGCGGCCCCACAGGGAGCTCCACCGAAGGCCCCAACGGTAAGGTTCCCATGGCAAGCCAGGCGGGGACCGCCACCCATTTTGGTACACCTCTCACGAGGATCGGGGCCCCACCAGGAGCTCCACTGAAGGCTCCTGCGGCAGGATCCACATGCGGGGGCCGCCACACATTTTGGCCTACCACTCACACGGTTCGTGGCCCCACAAGGAGCTTCACCGAAGACCCCAGGGGCAGGTCCGCATGCAGGAACCGCAACCCATTTTGGCACACCTTTCGCGAGGATCGGGGCCCTACAGTGAGCTCCACCGAAGGCCCCAGAGGCAGGGTCCGCATGCGGGGATCGCCACCCAGTTCGTGGCCCCACAAGGAGCTTCACCGAAGGCCCCAGGGGCAGGGTTTGCATGCGGGGACCGCCACTAATTGTGGCCCACCCCTCACACGATTCGTAGCTCCCCAGGGAACTCCAAGAGCAGGGTCCGCATGCAGAGACCACCGCCCATTTTGGCCTACCCCTCACTCGGTTCGTGGCCCCGCAAAGAGCTCCAACGGAGGTCGCAGCGGCAGGGTCCGCTTGTGGGGACCGCCGCCCATTTTGGCCTACATCTGACACGGATCTGGACCCCACAAGAAGCTCCACTGAAGGCACCAGCGGCGAAGTCCGCATGCGGGGACCGCCACCCATGATGGCAAACCATTCACACGGTTCGTGGCCCCACAGGGGGCTCCATCGAAGACCCCAGTGGCAAGGTCCGACTGCGGGGGCCGCCGCCCATTTTGGCACACTTCTCGTAAGGATCGGGGCCCCGCAAAGAGCTCCACCGGAGGCCCCAGAGGCAGGGTCCGCACGCGGGGACCGCCACGCATCTTAGGCCTACCTCCACAGAGGTCTCCACCGAAGGCTGCAGTGGCGAGGTCCGCATGTGGGGACCGCCACTCATTGTGGCCCACCCCTCGCACGATTCGTGGCCCCACGGGGAGCTCCACCGAAGGCCCCAATGGCAAGGTCCGCACGCGCGGACCGCCACACATTTTGGCCGACCCGTCATGCGGATCGTGGTCCCCAAGGAGCCCCACCAAATGCAAGGTCCGCACGCGGGGACCGCAATTCAATTTAGCATACCTTTCACACGGTTCGTGGCCCCCCTGCAGGAGGTTCCACGGAAGGATTCAGCGGCAGGGTCCGCATGCGGGGATTGCCATTCATTTTGGCACACCCCTCCCACGGTTCGTGGCCCCGCATGGAGGTCCACCGAAAGCTCCAGGGCAGGGTCTGCATGCGCGGAATCTTACCTTTTACACAGTTGGTGGCCCCACGGGGAGCCACGGGGAGCTGTTTGTTTTTGGCATCATTGGCGTCGTCCTCATCGGCAGCGTCGGAATCGCCGTTACAATCGTCATCGTCGGAATCGTCAACGTCGTTGTCGTCCTGATCGTTGTCATCGGGCGGGCTTGTAGTCGTTGTTGTCCTTTCGGTCTTTTCGATCTCGTCATTATCCTTGTCTTGCTCCTCTGTTTCTCAATTTTCCCAACTATCAGACGTGCGTTATTGCAGTCCGCGGTGACGGATTAGCATGTCTTTTTATACAATGGTTGCGCCAAGAAAGTTACTGAATTGAAAGAATGGAGCCACATGGATATACATGGATACATATGTGTATGTATATGTCTGTACATATATATATATGTATACACACATATATATATAGATGTAGAAAGTTCATTGCAAACACACATTCTTCAACGAGTGGCTCAAACCTTTCTGGAACAAAAACGACGAACTCGCAAAACGATGATTTAATTCTCGTTCGCATGCATCAACCCAATTGGCCCAAGATGCTACTCTCGCTGTGTATGTCGACTCGCGGAGACCCATGGTGGACAGCCAAAACGACAATTGAGCTTATGCCACCCACGCAAGATAGGATGCACCATAGCAATGCTGATCCCATTCGTCTTCAGTACATATTGTAAATATTAGTCGGAATGCATATTGGCAAGGTCGTGGATGGAGGAGTGGTTTTGCAGCGGTTAGTAGGGACATGCGGAGCAATGACGGAGCAAGACATTGTTCTTTGGATCCGCGGAAAATGCACTAATTCATTCATATGGTTTTGGGCGAAGGATATTGTGGTTGGCAATTTCATGCAGACCTCAAAACAAACAACGCATTCCAAATTATTGCGATGCGAGACCTGGCTTTGCCTACGTGCGAATTCCGAATACCGCCTCTGCAAACAAAACCTGTCAAAACGCCGCCCTCATTCCCTCGTTACCTCACGAGCGGACTCGATATCTGCATAACCGAATTCGTCGCGGGGCTGCGCGAGTTTTTCATCGCAGGTGCTCCGGTATTGGAAGCCTTGCCCAATGTGTGGTAATTCGGTGCGCGATCAGGAGACCTAACGTATACACCCGAAGAGCTTACGTGCCCATTCGCTGACTTGCAGGTGCTATAAGGTGTACCCTTTTTTCTTTCTCTTCTTCTTCCTTTTGTGATGTTTCTTGAAACATGTTAGCGTTTCGTATGTTTCACCGCGTTTTGGTTTTCAGACATGCTTTGCATATGTGTTCGATGCGTGGCATTGTATGGAAAAAAATGTATTTATTTTTTTTGCTTCCTCGAAGCATTGTTGACCATTTTGGGGGGGTGCGTGTGTTTGTGGTTGTGGCACGTAATAGATTATGGATATTGCGCATAATGTCGACTAAACATAATGATAACATGCATGCGCACAATGCGCGCAGCGCGCTAGACAAGTGCGTCCTGGAGCGTATAAAAAGATTCAAAACCGGCGCATTTGCAAACAAGTATTTGAATGTCAGTTTCTTCCCGCAAGCCCGGCCTACCTGTATGGGGTCAAACATTTTCGGGCATATTTTTTTCGACAGGCCCCTCGAAGGGGGCGAGTGGATAGGTATTTGGCACCATTCTGTATCGTGGTTGGTTTTGTGCCGAGTGGTATCTGCAATTAATAATGAACTCAGAAAACGTGTATATGCGTGCAGACATCGATCCCTAATATCCGTACGATCAGACGTTTTGGATGTGAATCGTGATTGAATGCTTATGACTAAAATTTTCGTGGAATTTATTTATATATATATATATATCCGGCATCTATATATATATATATATATATATATATATATATTGTATATACACTCCAAGTCATTTGATACATAACATATATGTGTGTATCATATATGTATGTATGTATTATGTATATTTGTATGTGTGTATACATCGGTACAATCATACTGCTGCAATCTGGAAATGTTTGAATATTGATCAAATTCGTTCAAAAATCTTAGTGGAATTGTATAGGAGTTTGGCGCTCTGACCTGATGTACTTTGGCGGGTGAGTTTGTTAGGCGAGAGGTGTCGCAGCAAAATTGTGAGTCGCAGATTCCAATTATTCTCCTACCGAAATCTACCGCCCATAATGCCACGCCTTTGTACTAACATGCTCGCACCGCCCGTGTTGTTTACGCCGCCCGCACCGCTTGCACCGCCCGTGCCACCCGTGCCGCCCGCGATTGCGGGTGCTCATGCGCGTTCATATCGGTTCACATAATCGTAGGCAATGCGATGCGGCTCGCGCGTGCCAGAACTTTCCGTTCTTCACCGTTTCCCTCCCCTCCCCCGCGTTTTTTTATTTTTCTGGCCGTTTTCGCTCCTCCTATTTTTTGTTTCCCTCTTTTTGTCTCCCTATCCCCCTGCTGTGCCCTTTCGTTTCTTCTTTTCCGCATCCCCTTTCCCTCAGTCTTTGGCCTTCCCTCAGTCTTTGGCTGATTTTTATGCGGTATTTGAGTCTGCGAAGAACAAGGCGGGGGAAAGGAAGGGGAGATAGTTAGACAGAGACGGGATGGAAGTGCGCGACGGCGGTGCGCAAAAAAAACAAAATTATCCTGGCAAAGCAACCTACTAGCGATGTGTAGGAGCATATCTCGAAGCATTCCCCTTAGGATTCAGATGAGAATCCAGTTGTGGAATTGTGCTGTTCTCGCAGTCGTAGTCGCATTCGCGATGACAATCGCAGTGGTAACCGGCAGTCACAGACACAGCCTCAGCCTGCCTCAGCCTCAGCTTCAGCCTGCCTCAGCCTCAGCCTGCTTCAGCCTCAGCCTCAGCCTGCTTCAGCCTCAGCCTCAGTCTGCCTTCAGCCTCGGCGTCAGCCTCAGGCTGCCTCAGCCTCAGCCTGCATCGGCCTCAGCCTCAGCCTCAGCCTGCCTCAGCCTCAGCCTCAGCCTGCGTCAGCATTCAAAATGTGGCCCGGGAATGGAATTCTGGGAACCCGAAGAATACGAAGTGGCCTACAGTTGGCTCCGGGCATTCAAAATCATGCCCAGGAATTGAGTTCTGGGAACTCGAAGACCACGAAGTGGCTTACAGTTGGCTCCGGGCATCTAAAATCTGGCCCGGGAATGGAATTCTGGGAACTCGAACACCAAGAAGTGGCCTACAATTGGCTCGGGATGTCCAAAATCTGGCCCGGGAATGGAATTTTGGGAACTCGAAGAGCACGAAGTGGCTTACAGGTGGCTCCGGGCATTCAAAATGTGGCCCGGGAATGTAGTTCTGGGGACTCGAAGACCACGAAGTGGCCTTCAGCTGGCTCTGGGCATTAAAAATATGGCCCGGGAATCGAATTCTGGGAAGTCGAAGAGCACGAAGTGGCTTACAGTTGGCTCCGGGCATTCAGAATGTGGCCCGGGAACGGAGTTCTGGGAGGTCGAAGAGCACGAAGTGTGTGACTGTTGGCTTAAAACGACTTCTGCGGCACCCTGTCCGGCACCCGATCAGACCCCCCTGTGGAGTAATGTGCTGCTCTCTTTTGAAAGAAATAGAAACCTAGCAGTCTTCGCTGTTCGGTGGAAGTGGAGACGTCGGGACAAAAGGCAAACGGAAAAAAAATTGAGCACGAGAAGCGGGGCGTGGTGTGCCGGATATACGGTTACGAGAGGCGAGGGCGTGTGTCCGAAGTAACGATTTTGAGTGTCGTATACCCTTCTTATTTGCAAACAGTTGTATCCGTGTGTAAGGGTGACATTCAGCATGTCGCACATTCTGATATTTCTGTACTAGTCTTAATTTGATCCCATAACAATCCCGCATTTTAGATTATGCAGGTTGTGGGTCATGAAACCGTCGCGAGGCTATCGTGATCCCGGAAATGCTTTGTAAAAACGTATGTGATAATACATAGTACTTTGAAATTGCAAAACAAAAAAAAAACGACAGGTGCACGCTGACCAACGATGCGATACAATGCTCGCATCGGTCTTGACTGCAACGGTGATTACGGTCACGGCATCACCAACAATAACAAATGTGAGTGTCTAAGGGAAACAACGAATGCTGCCGCATTTGCAGTACAATTAACCCGCATAATAAAAACGCGAGATAAAGATGCGGGGGGCGCTCAACGATGGAAAAAGGAAGCATGGATACAAGATAAATCTTCGACATGCGACCCATTTTTACTATGCGGATTCACTGTATCAACCCCCGCGCGGTTCAAATCGGTGCTAAACGCCGCATCTCGGGCCACGCTGATGCCGGGAGAACAAGGAGGTGGAGGAAAAGAAAAAACGAAGAGAACATATCATGGGGATAAAATTGGTAAAAACAGCAGAACAACAGAACAACCGAAAAGAACAACGATCTCGAACGCATCTTCATCTCTTCAGAAGAAAACATGAAAAATTATCCCGGCAAAACAAACCTAACAGCGATGTGTACAAGCATATTTGAAAACATTCCCCTTAAGATTCAGGTGAAAATCCAGTTGTAGAATTCTGTTGTTCTCGCAATCGTAGTGGCATTCGCGATGACAGTCGCAGCGGCGACGGCAGTCGCAGTCACAGCCTCAATCTCAGCCTGCCTCAGCCTCAGCCTCAACCTGCGTCAGCCTCAGCCTCAACCTGCCTCAGTCTGCCTTCAGCCTCTGCTTCAGCCTGCCTCAGCCTCAGCCTGCATCAGCTTCAGCCTCAACCTCAGCCTGCTCAGCCTGCCTCAGCCTCAACCTCAATTTGCCCCAGCTTCAGCCTCAGTCTGCTTCAGCCTCAGCCTCAGTTTGCCTTCAGCCTTGGCCTCAGCCTGCCTCAGCCTCAGCCTGCCTCGGCCGCACCATCAGCCTGCTTCAACATTCAAAATATGGCCCAAGAGTGGAGTTCTGGGCACTAGAAAAACACGAAGTGGCCTACAATTAGTTGTCTCCGGGCATTCACAAAGTGGCCCGGGAATGGAGTTCTGGGAACTTGAAGAGGTTCTGGGAACTTGAAGAGCACGAAGTCGCCTGCAGTTGGTTCCGGGCATTCAAAATCTGGCCCGGGAGCGGAATTCTGGGAAGTCGAACACCACGAAGTGGCCTACAGTTGGCTCCGGGCATCCAAAATGTGGCCCGGGAATGGAATTTTGGGAACTCGAAGAGCACGAAGTGGCTTACAGTTGGCTCCGGGCATTTAAAATGTGGCCCGGGAATGGAGTTCTGGGAGGTCGAAGAGCACGAAGTGTGTGACTGTTTGCGAAAAAGGAGTGCGGCGGCAGCCTGTCCGGTTCCTGCCCCGACCCCCCTGAGGAGTCATGATGCTCTCTCTCTTTTGAGAGCACTAGAAACCTATCAGCAAGAGCTGTTGATAATAACAATTTATTCCCTACCTAGGCTCTGCCTAGAAGGGTTCTTACTCTCTGGCTTAAAGGGGCTGGGCAGAAGAAAGCGCCCCAACGGGTCCCCCAATCCCCTGGGAGCTGGGAGCTTTAGCTTTAGCTTTTGTAGCTTAGCTTTAGCGTAGCGTTTCGCTTAGCTTTTCGCTTAGAGTTTAGCTTAAGCTTTCGCTTAGCTGTAACTTAGCTTTAGCTTAGCTGTTGCTCAACTTTAGCTTTAGCTTAGCTTTAGTTTTAACTTAACTTTAGCTTAGCTTTAGCTTAGCGTTACTATTACTACTAATGCTGCTTTCCTAAGGGTTCCAACTCCTAGGTAGGGTCGCACTTGGATAATATTGATGAGATCTACAACAAATGTGAATTAAAACCGTTACCGACATGAATCGCAATTCTTCCGCCAAACCCCATCTCTGCGCCGAAAGATTCCTCAATCGCTCTGTACAAGGTACGCGTCTTCCGTCTGTCCTCAATCCTGCTCTGTTTCGGGAAAAGGTTTTAGCCCGCACTCTCCCTCCACGTGCTTGTGAAGGAGGGGGAACGCGAGGCGCTAACTAATCCTTCAAATCACCCAAAATGGCTCGAGGAAGGCCTCAGAGGCCGCAAGATGGCCTCCCAAATGGCTCAAATCAAACCAAGATGACTCACTATAGCCTCCCACGCACAAGAAGCCGTCAAAACGGCCCTACGACGGTTTCAAGTGCCCTCCGAGCCCTCCAAGGACCCGCCCGAGAAGCAACAACGGTCCAACACCTAAAGACCATGTATGATGTTTGCATTCTCTCCTTTTCGCTTCCGATGTGCCTCGGATGCCTTAAGATGGCCTCAAGATGGCCAACGAGACCGACCCCTGAGAGGGATCCATAGTGGCTCCAAAACTGCGCAAAGAGCACCCAAGAGCGCTCTGCCCTAAAGGGGGCCCGAAGACACCATTTTTGAATCCCCAAGGGGGGGTGAATGTACTCCCCCCCCACTTTTGGAACAATGAGCTCAAAGTTGCCTCAAGAACCCCCCTGGCGATCTGTTTCTGGATGGGCTGGTGGTGGCACGCGAAGCGTCATTTATTTTCGATCTTGCAAAAAGTAGCGAGCACTGGGTTCAACCTTAGAACACACAGAACCGATGGGTAAAGCAGAACCGATCTCGTCCCATGACCACCCTCGCAATGGACCAAGGTGGATGAGTAGCTGGAACTAATATTATCAAGCTTTGTAAACACGGATCGACCTTTCGGAAACCCCAACCTATGTTGCCCGCAATGCGCCTGCGGGATGCTGACCGCCTCCTCCTCCTCCTCGTCGTCCTCCTCCTTCTTCTCCTCCTCCTCCTGTGGTACTGCTTAGAATGAGCTTACTTTGTTGCACTGTTTTCTGGTTTGCAAGCGTTATCGTTGCACCCATGGTATGTTGTTCGATGCCGTTTGCCAACAATTATTCTCTGATATGTTCAAGCCCTCCAGACGGAACCAGACGCCACCAAGACGCTGCATGCGGCCCCCTTAAACCCTAAGAAGAAACCGAATCCATCAGCGTCTGCGCCTTCTCAACGCTTCGGGGCGGTGCGTGAAACCTCCACGACGGCTCAAAAGGGGCTCCACAACGGCCCTGAAAGTGCGCCCGAACGGACATTTCGAGACTTTGCCCCCAAAAGCTCAAAACAACTCGAAGAGGCCCCCACTATTCTGTGAGATCGCTGCTGCACCTCCAACTGCCATCACGGACCAAGCTAGGCCAATAACCAACAACCGGTGTGGCCATCTTCCACAACAAACAAAACCAACTCACAACACAAGGTACGCAGAAGTGATCGATTTGGGTGCATGATATCACGTCGGAACCCACAAATGACGGTCAATGCTGCGGAACTCGTTGGATATTACCTGTTACGGACACCGCTATTTCACTGCCATTGATTTTAGAGGCGGGTGCCGTTCTTCTGTTGTGTTTTCTATGTGCTGTTCGTTGCGGACGACCTTGCCCAATTGCCGAAGAAATAACTAGCACCGTCATTCCGTTTGCGAACCCGTTGCTGCCGCATTATCCCGCATGCTGCCATGCGCATTTGAAACGACCGACATCGCCCGCCTCACTTGGTATCGATGAGCGCGATCGGTGGGAACTAATGGGAATGCAGTCGAAACAAAGCGGGAACAACTAATGCAGTATCTACGGAGGGCCCGTTCCATAGCTCGAGGAAGCGGATAAGGTCGGAGACCGATGGAGGATGAGAAAACAGAGAACTATAGAAAGTCTCGTCCCGAAGGTCTCAGAAGGTTTCTGAGCACCTCTGGACGACAACAGGTGGGCGAACACACTAACATCTGAACCACTTTCCTCCAATCTCTTCTTCCCTTCCCCTTGCTGAAGGGAAGTCCGCGCGCCGCCAATCCAGCGCCCCTATGGGGCAAGAGTAGCTCGCAGTGTCCAACGAAGTCTGCGTTCTGGCTCAAACGTCTCGCATGCTCTGGCAAGGCACCGCGGGCGAACACGGGCCACCGAGCTTTGCTACACACGAGCGCCAGCTGGCAGCGCTGAGGCAACACCGACGAGCCCAGGTAACAAACAAAATGCACGGCGCGCAGAAGCTTGACTGATCGGCGCGCTGGCGCTGAGAGACGTATTGCATGTGAATGGCAATCGTGAGCCGAATTTGAAGCGCGGCCCGAACCTGTTTGCCTAGAGCACTCACGCGCCGTGCCCTTCTGCCTCCTGTCAACTCCTTTCCATCCGCAGGGGGAGGGAGGGAGACCTGGAGTGGTACGGTAGAGGGAAACAATTAGTGAACACCCCCCCCTGCCCCCCCAAACTCAAAGTTGGAACGCGCGGGGGGAGACTGCAGTCGAGGTGAAGCAGAGGGAGGACCGAGGAGGAGGGGGGGTGAGAAGGGAAGGGATGACGAGGTGCCCCCGCTCTTCTTGATAAAGGATCAAGGCTGTGAGACTGCTGTTGGCAAGCCCCCGGATTCAGAGGACGAGGGGGAGGAAACACACAGAGTACTTAGCAAAACTTGAAAAGAGG
Source organism: Prorocentrum cordatum (assembly GCA_963575745.1). NCBI lineage: Eukaryota > Dinophyceae > Prorocentrales > Prorocentraceae > Prorocentrum > Prorocentrum cordatum. The sequence continues at coordinate 24,450 of CAUYUJ010006212.1, read as the reverse complement.
CGGGAAGGCAGGAAACGGAGGACAAGGATGTCTGCCAGCCCCCAACGACAACTTGAACATATGTCCCCTGACCCTGGAATATCCCTGCACGTAGAACTCTAGACCCACCGCCAACTTTGAACATTGGGGGCACGGGGAGGCGTTGACAGATGAATGCGGCAGGAGTGTTCGCTATTTCTTCCCGAGGCCTGTACGGCTGTGGAGCGCGTGACCCACCGGCGGGCCAAGCCTGCTGGTGCCACCGCCCTGGAGGCGAGTACGGTGGTCGCAACCACTCACCGTGGCCGACACTCAGGGGGGGCAGGGGGGACAGGGAGAAGACTACGTCCTCACTCTGATCGAACGCTTCGCTGGCAATCGTGCGTTGCTGGGAGCTGGAAGGTGGTGCAGTGTGCTGTGCCAACTCGCCGTGTGCAGTCGGAGTTGTAGGCCGAGCGGTCGCTCGCGCCGATGGCAACCTCGTCTCCCATTGGGATGGCAAGTGGGCAGACATTGGTTCCACATTCTGCCCGCTCGTCGTGCCAATCCTCTGCTGCTACGGGCACTTCGAGGCCGCGCCGTGACGAGGCGGCAACGCATGGCGTAGTCACCCCGCACGTAATATTGGTGCGCCGTCGCTGCAAATAACGGATGAGCGGGCCGGGTGGTTCTGACTGGGGTCTGGAGGAAACTCAGAAGGCGAGTGCGCGTTATAGTTATATACTAACATGTGGACCGCGCTATAGGCATCTGTGTATATATATGTATATACAAGTGGCACGTGTGTGCCCAGGCTCATACAAAAAACTGAAGGGGCGTTTGAAGCAGGAGTGAAATGCAACATCGAAGTCGCACTCGAGCGCAAGTGGGGCTGCCACACCTTGCGATGTGTGTACCAGGGCCCCCAGGAAGCCTTAGGAGGCCCGACTTGGATACCAGAAGAGGCTCCAGGAGGCCCCAAAATGTGAGTGTTGTGCGTGTGTGTGTGTGTGTGTTTGTGATGTATGCTTCGTGTGGTGCGTGCTTTTTGTGTGTTGTAGGTGTTGTGTGTGTGTGTGTGCGTGTGTGTGTGTGTGTGTGTGTGCGTGTGTGTTATGTTTGTCTAGCGTGTGATGTGTTGGGCGTGATTTGTGTCTCTGTGTGCATGTAGCTCTGAAGCCCCAGGAGGCCCCAGGAGGCCCCAGGCGGCCTCAGGAGGCCCCAGGAGACCCCAGGAGGCTTCAGGAGGCCCCAAGAGGCTCCAGGAGGCCGCAGGAGGCCCCAGGAGGCCCCAAGGAGGTTTCAGGACACCCCCAGGAGGCTCCGAGGCGGGGTCTGGGGTGCCAGAAGGTTCAGACGGCCCAGGAGGCCCCAGGAGGTTCCAGGAGGCCCCCAGGAGGCTCCGAGGCGGGGTCTGGGGCTCGATTTTGGAAGGATTTTTCAAGCGAAACCGCCATTCACTGAGAATCGGGGTCACAATTATTGGAATTACCATGTGTTTTTGAAGGTTTTATGTTAAAATGTTGAATTTTCCATTTGTTTTTGGACCCTGACGTCGCGATCTGCGTGAGGGGTGCCACCGATTTTCAGAATTTCGAGGATGTCCCGAGCGAAACGCCCAGAAAAATCGCGGACGCGTGCGCATTAATCGCCTCTGAGCTCTACTCCCTCGGAGAGGTGCGTATGAGAATATCCGATTGAAAACCACTGCAAACAAGGATTCCTATTGAGAGCACCCACGAAAGTAATCCATTGAGCGTGCAAACGATCCTCCTGCACTACAGCCGATCAGGGCGAGGTCGCCAGTGCACTACACTCTATCCCGACCGAGCTCGCAGAAGAAGTTTGGTCAGCCATTCGTGCAGTTTCACCGCGAGCTCTGTCAGCCTCGCGCCTCACGGCAAAGTACAATTTCTCAGAGCGGTTCTACATAGGGGACTGGGAGATCATGCTGGTCGACGAATCCTACTTGGCACTTTGCATGTACTACGCCTCGCTTGATTTCGCGGTCCGCTGGTCAAGCCCGCTCTGGCTGATGACTGGCGCGGACCCCGGACGAGAGCTGGAAATAATTTCAAACAGAGTGAACCAAGCAATTCAGGGCGCAGTGGATGCCAATGTGGTGCGGCGACCGCTGACCAGGGAGGAGATTTTAATGCTCCCAGCGGTCGCTACCGAGTCGGCCGCATGATCTGTCGTCAGTGGGACTGGGTCAGTTTCGCGAGCGGGAGTCGGCCCTGAGCTGTGATGGTGGGGGGGTCTCTCTTTTCGGCTTTTTCTGCTTGTGAGGTGTTCGCGAGCGGATGTTGGCCTCTCTTTAGTAGCGCAGCTCAGGGCCGTAGAATTCATTTTCTATACTTGAGAATTCTGGTGAGCAAGCAGATGCCCATTTTGCCCCTCCACGTGGTCATCACAACGTGGAAGGTTGGCTTTGCAGTGCCCATGCTCTGACACGGGATCCGAGAGGCAAGCATGTGGCATTTGGTCAACTCGTTGCCTCGAGAAATGAGTTGCATACCGACAGCTCTTTGGTCTTACTCATGCTGCTGCCTTTTGGCTTTCTCACCGCACGTCCCTACGTTCGGCTCTCTGCTTCGCCCTTCGCCGTTTGGGCGGTGGGGGGGCGGGGTGGGTGGGTGGCCTCAGGAATTCATAGTGACTTGACGCGCCTCGTACAAAATATTTATTGGGCCGTCTTGGGGACCTCTTGGCCCCACCTGGGCTGTCATTGGCCACTCTTGGGCGCTTCTTAGGCCGTCTCAGGGCGATCCTGGAGGGCTCTTGGGCCGTCTTGGGGGTCCAGACGGTCGACAGCAGAGCACGAGAATCTCAGAATCCGTAGAAAACCTAAACGGAAATCTTCGATTTCGGCCTCTTGGCGCCCTGTAGGATGTCCCCTCGGAACTGTCTCGGGGCGTCTTGGCGTGATATGGGGCCGTCTTGGGAGCATCTTGGGCCGTCGGAGAGCCGTCTTGAACCAGCTCGAGGCTATCGTTGGTTGCCTCGGGGCCTCCTTGGGCCGCCTCGGGGCTCTTCTGGGAGCTCGGGTGCCGTTTCGGGGCCCTCCAGGGGCCCTCCGGTGGCGTTTCGGGCTCCCGGAGGGGTTCGGGGAGCCGGTGGCCCTCGCCAACTCGCAAAGCTTCTTACGGATTTATTTGAGTTGATACAGAGATTTTTGTATATTCGTATGAGCATGTGTATTTTTCCCGAACGCTTGCATGTTTGTGAGCATTCAACTGTACCAGGAATACGGGCGTCCGACAATCGTGGGTGTAGGTATGTGAGCACATTCGCGCAACGATTTAGCACCACACGTAGACATATACACACATGTATACATATCATACACACACTTATTCGGAATCTGCATGCGGATTATCGCATAGTATAGTATATGTGCGCGTGCATACAACAATTCCCACGTGTATGCGTTGGCCATCGTGGACACCACGCAACGGATCTCTACCAGTAGAGATGGTGCAATCTACGTCAACTGGTGCATTCCACGTCACGCAATCGATGTGGTGCGATCTTGTGTAGTGCAACATCTGTGGTGCAAGTAACCATTGAGAGCTTGGATTTGTTAATTCCACTGCTCGCGCATTCATCCCACACATCCACCAGCAATTTGGCTAGCAGAGCCCATGCGGCGGCGATTGCGATGACTGCTGGGCGCTGGCTGGCGCATATTTGCGGTCGCGCTAGCGCGCGCAAACTCGCGCGCAGAGCGGTCAACTAATTGGGCACAACAAGCGCCGCCGAGGTGGCGCTGACCACTGGGGATTCCCCACCGCTTCTCTCAGGCCGCGCTGGCGCGCAGGCGCTTCAGTGTGGGTCGGTGACTCGGGGGCGCGGTACCATGGAGTCGTCGACAACGGCGGAAACGTCTCTGATAGTAGCGATGATGGTAACGCTGGCGCCGGTAACGACGGCAAGGCCAAAGACGGCGCTTATGAGGGTCACGCTGCTGACGGTGGTGCCCACGTGTCGGTGATGAAAATTTTTGGGGAGACCTCGGCATGCGCTCGCGCGGCCCACGCGCGCGAGTGGCCCGCATACTATTCGTTGACGACAAAGATCGTGCCCCTCCCAGCAAGCGAGCAAGGGCATTCGAATGATTTCGACTTGCGCGTGCGAGATGACATTTGACGAAATACTAGATGACAAATGTTTGTCAAGACTCCGCAGGTGCGCGCGAGCAGTTGTTTTGAGTGTGTGTAAAGCTTAGCAAGATAAGCGAAAGACAGCCGTGCAACGCCATTGCACTTTTTTAATGTTTCCGGGGGCCCCAATCTTGAAATTCTCACGGAACTTACAACATGCGCGCGGGCGATAGAGCGCGCGTGTGGACATTGTCGTGTTTATTGTTGACGAGGGCTCTCGAACATGTTATGGCTATTTATAGACAAGTGCGCGCGCATTGTATGATCAGAAAAAAACATGCCAGGGGGGGGTCGGTACCGGCCTGGCTGGAATGGTTTGATGGAAAATGAACGATAGGGCAGAACCAATGCAATTTGCAACGTCCGACGGGGTAGCACTACTTCCTGTCGTGGGAGGGGGATAGCGGCTACTCTTCTTGGGAGAAAGGGAATCTACGACGGGCGGCGACGGGGCGGCGCCGGCGACAACATAGCCGCCAGACCGCCACACAGGCCCAGACGGCGGGCGGCGACGAGTCGGCGACGGGGCGGCGACGGCGACGGCATAGCCGCCAGACCGCCACACAAGCCCAGACGACGGGCGGCGACGTGGTGGCGACGGGGCGGCGACGGCGGCGACATAGCCGCCAGACTGCCAGACAGGCCCAGCTCCTTAGACCAAATGGAAGAAACCGCAAGTGCAAGCACTGCTTGGTGAATGCGTACGTGTTCTATGCGTGTTGTATGATTTACAACCAACGGCCATCGGCTAAGGCATGCTTACAGACATGTATGTGCTTCTACGGGTCCCCTGTCCTCGTACGTACACGCAGAACATAATTTGTTTCCACCTCATCTCATTCCTGCTGGTCCTTCTTTGGCCTTTGGGGGAAGGCACCCGTCGCCAAAGGCAAGACGCAGCTCGAAAACACTGGCCAGGAGAGGTCCTCGGAAGAGACTTGTGAGCCGATCCTTTTCAGACCTCTGGCGGCTCGAGGACTCTGCACAGGAAGTCCGTCCTCCAAGGCCCGCTTCGGGGCCCAGGAACCATCAACAGTCCCAGTGAAAGGGGTCGAGAACTCTGAGGCCTGCACGGACATCGCGTAGTCCCAGATTCAACCTCGCTGTAACGATGAACGGATGAAGAATGTAGGGCGCTCGTGGTGACGTCTCAAGCAGGGGTACTCTTCTCCTCTCTACAGGGTAAGACTACTCAAGAAGGGGTGATCATTCACCCGCATCCTTCATCTGTGCACTGGCCGGTGCGACTGGCCGAAGGAGCTGCTACGAGGGAGCAAGACTCTCCATCCCGCCTTCAAGAAGGGGTGATCATTCACCCGCCTGCTTCATCTGTGCACTGGCCGGTGCGACTTGCCGAAGAAGCTGCTGCGAGGGAGCAAGGCTCTCAATCGCGCCTGTCCCGGATGGTCTTCTCCCGTTTCTGCATGGCCGAGGCGCCACTGCTCTGCTCAAACTCAGCCGTCCACTCCTCTATCTGCTCGATGTTCGGCTTCGCCTCGGTTTCCTTGAGCAAAACGAGCCGGTCGTCCAGCCCCTCGATGTAGAATGCCCACGGGTGTGGATAGGCCCGAAAGAGCACGTTGGGCCAGCCATCACAGGATCCCGTGGAATAGTGGTACGTCTGGGCGGGGAACATGCTGCAAAATTCTTTCGCTGCCAAGTAAGACCAAGGCTCGCTCCAGAAGTCGGACGCTTCGTTCTCAACCTTGAAAGTCGACGCCGCATCCTCGGAGTTGAGCATGACTACTAAACGCCTCTTCATGCCTTCCAGGAAATCAATAGTACCATCTTTGCCTGCAAAAGGCCTGCCCGCGAGGAAGAAAACGGCAACATCATCTTTAGGGTCTTCGGCGTCTCTGTACAGCAAAGTGCCAATATCGGGTGAATCCTCCTCGCCGATCAATGTCACCCTCAATTCCTGTTGAGCGACTCCGCGACCTAACTCGCTTACAAGTTCCCGGACACGCGGCAACGCATAATTATGAACGGCCCTGACTCCACGGTACATCTCAGGAGGCGCAGGCATCCTTCGCCAACCATTGGTGCCATCCCACTGCCAATCGTTGCTGAGTGGCTCTTGGGTGGGCAGGAACATGTCCAGGCGAAGCCTGGCACACTGCCGGGTGATGCCGTCTTCATAGGCGGCCGTGATCGACTCCACGGCCTGCTCAACCTGGCAGGAGGTTCAAATTGTGGCGAGAAGCATCTATTTCTCTGAGGCCACGTAGGCCTCCTTTCCTGTCTGGCCACTGAACAAAGCTAGATAATTTCAGAACGAGAGTCTTGTCAAGCCGTGCCACGAAAAAAAATGTGACCTCAAGAAGTGGGGCTCTGCAAGTTCAGGCTGGCCCACGGCATTCTGAGATCTGGCGTCGCGACGCATGCAACATCGTGAAGACCACGACTGAGCCCTAGACCCCATCTCGATGTGGGCGAAGGCGCCACACGTGAAGACAGCTGCAACGCCTCGATCTCGGGGTACTGCACCTAGAGAGCCCACTTATTCGCGGCGAGGCCAGGCGTTGTGGGGGGGGGAAAGGGGAGGGGCGGAGGAAGGAGGGAGGAGGAGGAGGAGGAGGAGAGGAGGGGGAGGAGGAGGGGGAGGAGGAGGAGGATGGAGGAGGAGGGGAGGAGAGGAGGGGGAGGAGGAGGAGGGGCGGGAGGAGGAGGAGGAGGCGGAGAGGAGGAGGAGGAGGAGGAGGAGGAGGGGGCATAGCAACAAACAGAAGCCGCGGAGCGCGGGGCGCGCGGAGGCGGAGCGCGCGCGGAGAGCGCGCCAGCGGCGGCGCCCGAGGCGCCGCCGGGGGGGCCCAGCGCAGATCCGAGAAATCCGCGCGGAGCGCCAAACATCTCTGTCTGTGGCGTTTTCTCTTCGAGGGAAAGGGGGGGGGGCGGGGAAGGGGCAGAATAACACTGCTGTTTCCTTCCAAGGAAAAGGGGGGCACGGGAGGGGCAGAATCACGCCCCCGCCCCTCAACGTGACCGACAGGTGCTGGACGTTCTGCGGCAGTGCCGGGGACACTCTGGGGGGGAGGGACCGTTACGATGTGGGGGAGGGGGTGGGGCATAACGCGCGTTATGGCCCAGAGGGTTGAAAAGCACTCTCGTGCAGTCTGCCGCTCCGGCGGTGCCCAGCGCGCGACGACAGATCAAAGAGAAAGCTTTCTACGCGCGGCGGCATGGCGACGTCACGCGGTGGCTTGCGCGGACCACCTGCGGAGAGAAGACGGCGCTCGCGCGAAGCCTTACGCGGGAAGCCCATCTGAGCGACGAACACAAGCGGGTCTTACGCGAGAAGACATGGCGACCTTGCGCCGCGGCTTGCGCGGGCCCCCAGCGCGGCACACCGCGTGGGGAAGAGGGGAGAGGGCGCTCTCGCGCAACCTGTACTTACGCGGGAAGCTCACGCGCGAATGTCGGCGCAGTCGACCCAGATTTCTTCCTAGAGCAGGTGGTGTCGGCGGGTCGCGCGCCGTCTCGTCGGGGCATCGGCGACGGCAGGGTGCAGAAGAGCGGACTCTAGATCGCGCCGTATCGCGGATGCAGGAGCGACGCGGCGCGGTCCTCCGACTCTATCTGCTCCAGCACCAATTAGGAGGCCTGCAAAACAATCCCCGTGGCTGTGCTCGAAGATGCCCAGAACGGTCCAGTGACCACACCGTCTTGCGAGGAATTGATTTTGGGTGAGCGAGCGATTTTGGGATCCGCATTCTCCGAGGATGTCTCGAGCGTCTCAGGCCTCCCACTGCTGGATCCGTCCGTCGAGAGGCGGCCCGACGAGAATCTCTTGGTTTCAAGGTGATCGGACCATATGTAGCCGACCAATTTCCCAGACCCCCGACACCGTGGTTCTCTCAATACGCCTGGACCGCTTGACCCCGACTTTGATACATGACCTCTGTTCGATGCCCTCGGAGCCAGAGCTCGGCCGGCCGACGCTGACACCTGCGCAGAACCATCGGTCCTGACTTTCTCGCGGCCCGAGCTCTGACCCAGAAGCCCGAGGCTGGAGGAACCTCCAGGAACCGACGAGCACTGCCTTCGACCTCTCGCCGGGATTCTTTGTCCACCACGCGAGAAGTTCATGGGGTCAGAAGTCGACCCCTTGACCTCTTCTAGGGTGCCTTCTGACAAGAATGGCAAGGTCGACCTCTCGCCGGGATTCTTTTTCCACCACGCGAGAATTTCGTGGGGTCAGAAGTCGACCCCCTGGACCTCTTCTAGGGTGCCTTCCTACAACAAGAATGGCAGGGCCGATGCAGCCGCGGCGACGGGGCGCCCAACGCACAAAACACGACAGGGGCCCAGGAGGAGGAGGGGGAGGAGGAGGAGGACGAAGAGGAGGAGGAGGAGGAGGAGGAGGAGGAGGAGGATTCTGTATCTGTTTTCACGGCGTGAGGATGTTCGGGATCCTCGAGCCTCCCTATAGGGATCAAACGATGCAGGAACATCATGGCTCGGAGGTCCGCGCGGATGTTTGGGATCGGCGTTGGGCCTCCTTGCCAGGGGCGGCACTGGAGGCGCCTTCAAGGAACTCGACACCGATCCAAGCAAGCCGCGCGAACCTCCGAGAAGAGATGTTCATACAGTTGTCTGGCCACCTAGGGGGGCTCGAGGATCCCCAGCATCCTCACGTCGTGCACGCAGATCCATAATCTGCATGTCCTAAGGCTTCTGGGCGCTCTTCGCCCTGTCTGGGCCGCTGTCGGGCTTCTCGTCTCCACGGCTGGACCTCCGAGGAAGTACAGATGTGCAGGATTTTTTGGCTCTTCGGCTCGAGCCTCCCTCGTTGCGAGCCCGAGGCCGCAGAACAAATACAGCCGCAAGAATGATCATCTCATTCAGTCAATCCCCTGCTCCTCCTCCTCCTCCTCCTCCTCCTCCTCCTCCTCCTCTCCTCTCCTCCTCCTCCTCCTCCTCCCTCCCCCTCCCCCTCGTCCTCCTCTCCTCCTCCTCCTCCTTCCTCCTCCTCCTCCTCCCTCCTCCTCCTCCTCCTCCTCCTCCTCCTCCTCCTCCCCCTCCGCCCTCCTCCTCCTCCTCCTCCCCCTCCTCCTCCTCCTCCTCCTCCTCTCCTCCTCCTCCTCCTCCTCTTACCTCCAACTCCTCCTCCTCCTCCTCCTCTCCTCCTCCTTCCTCCTCCTCCTCCCCCTCCTCCTCCTCCTCCTCCTCCTCCTCCTCCTCCTCCTCCTGCTCCCCATCCTCCTCCTCCTCCTCCTCCCCCTCCTCCCTCTCCACCACGTCCCGGATATTTCCAGAAACGAGTCTGGGCCAACTCCGGTGGTTGACGCAGGAGGGGCGAGCGTGCGCCAGAAAGACTGGGCCAGCTCTCCGGCAAGCGGATTTTGAGAAACGCTGGCCCAGCTTCTCGGGCGGATGCTTCCGCATCATATGCTCGATTGCACAATTACGAGGAGGACTCCTCATCAAGGGCTCATTATCCAAGGCTCCTCATCATTGCTCGACTGCCCAAGGGCTCCTCATCAAAAGGCATTCCATGACTACGCAGCGTGGCGCTCCACGTTCAACCAATCACTCATTCCAGACGCTATGACGTCACGCTCCCTCTCGGGCGGACGGCAACTGGAGGCAATACAAGTACGGGGGTCTTGATGATTGCGGGAACGTTGCCGAACAGTTGCCCTTGAGGGCCCCAGAAGGGGCCCAGGCAAACTTGCTGCTTTTTTCTTCACCCTGCTTATTTAGGAAACAACAAAAACGATACCGCTACTCCCCGGACCTGTCCTGGGGTGCATTCTGAGTAGGATCTCGAGGCGAATCCAGCGGTAACGACGAGGGCCTCCCAGGAGGTCAAAAAAGGCGAGAACCAGGCAAGGGTAGCGGTATAGGTACCCTTCCCTCCTCGGAATATTGCCCCTACGTTACTGGCAACCCGACCCTCATTGCTTGCCCGATTTGGACGCCCGAAATGGGTACGGAAAAGAATGGGTACGATGCCCAACAGCGGTTGTTGTGTCAAGACCGACAGCGGCCGTTGTTGGGCAGGCAGCCTGCTGTCTCACACTGACAACGTCTGCGGCGACGCCGGCAACGAGCCCAATTCAAGATGGACAGCAACTGCTGTCGGTTGTTGCACCCACTCTTCCCGCACACTCGGACCTAGAACAAAAGAACATCCTCCAAAAGCATCCTCCGCTGGTCGAACACACCCACACACACACAGAGAACATCCGAGGGTGCCCTCGCCCCGGACGTCCCACAAGCACGAAGAACCCCAGTGCACCCTCCCCGAACCGACCTCGATCGCATACCTCGGTCCGACCGTAAAAAATAAAAAACAAAAAAAAATAAAAAAATGAAAAAAAAAAAAATAAAGAAAAGAAAAAAAATAAAAAAAAAAAACAAAAAAAAAAAGAAAAAATAAAAAAAAAAAAAAAATAAAAACAAAAAAAAAAAAAAAAAAAAAAAAAAAAAAAAAAAAAAAAAAAATAAAAAAAAAAAAAAAAAAAAAGAGTAAAAGAAAAAAAAATACAAAAAAAAAAAAAAAAAAAAAAACAAAAAACAAAAAGAAAAATACAAAAAAAAAAAAAAAAAAAAAAAAAAAAAGCACCGGTGGGCGCGCGGCATCCCCTTCACCCCCCGCGGCACCTCCCGCTCAGGGATGGCCGGGAGCCGGCTCACCTCCCGTCGCGGGGGCCTAGGCACCGCAGCGCCACGTTGCCGCTCGGCCCGAGAGACTGCAGGGAGGAGGGCGGGGGGGAGGGAAGAGAGGACCCCGAGGCCCTGTGAACAAGTCGCGGTGGACCTCGGTCCGACTCTCCCCGAGCCGACCTCGATCTTCCTAGGGGGCCACATGCGAACCCTACCCCTGCCCCCCATCATTTCTGAGGGGGAGGGCGGGGTTCATTTCGCTCAGGAGCTCCCGAACGGAGTGAACTCCACCCTCCCCATGCGACCCTCGATCTTACTAGGGGTAGGGTTCGCATGTGGCACCCTACTTACGCCTCGGTCCGACTGTGCCCACTTCGACCGCACCCGATCCCCGGCCAGGCCATTCCGGACACGGACGTCGGGATCTGCGGCCTCGCCGGCGGCTCCGGCGCGGCGCCCGCCGCCGCCGACCTCGGGCGGCGCGCTGGAGGCATGGGGGAGGGCCTCGGGGGGGGGAGGCGGGCTCGAGGGGAGGACCCGAGGGGGACCCCCCATCGCGGGGGGAGGATCGAGGGGGAAGATCGAGGGGGAGGCAGGCTCGAGGGGAGGATCGAGGGGGGAGGATCGAGGGGCAGGGGGGAGGATTTCGAGGGGGGGAGGGGCAAGCTCGAGGGGCACAGCGTAGGCGGCCGCGCTTGCGCCAGCTGCAGCGGCCACGCACGCATCCAGGCGAAGAACATCTTGGAGGTCGGCGTCAGCATTCGCGGGCGTGGCTGCCTGCGCGGGCTGCGCGACAGTTAGGGGGAAAACAAACCTACCTCGCTTTTGACCACCCTCGCTTCCAAGAGATACCAAACGATGCCAAATTGCAGCATGTACTGGTCAGGCCGCTTGACGAGGAGGCGCGTGGTATGGCTTGGTTTTGCCTGGAAGCGAAAGCGGGGTAGGTAATTAACGCTCTGAACAGTGGGCGGCACCGGGGGCGGTGGGCGCTTGGCCATAGCAGGACCGCTTGCGCTGGACTGCGCAGTCGCACGCGGGTCTGCGCGGGCGCTGGCGGCGGCGTTGGGGGCATGGATCTAGGCGTGCGTTTCGCCGCAGGTAATGCCGCCGGCACAACGTCGCAAACTTCGCGCTGACTCCGTGGCTCAGGAAGCTTTTTCAGCGGTGGGTAAGTCCGAGGTGCGCCGCGCTCTGGGTAGAGGACCATGCCCCCAACGGCGCGGATGGCGAGAACGGTACCTCGTGGAAAAGTCTGCGGGCACTCGATAGCGCCCTGCTCCCCAAGCCAGAACTCACAACCTGCTGCGGTAGCGGCTTTCATGTCGATGGCGATGTCGACCTGCTACTTCTTGCGATCGAACTTGTAGCCGCGAAGCTTGGTGCGGGGGTTCGGCGCGTCCTGGAACGCAAAGGAACAGGAGCTGAAGAAATCTTCCTTCCGAGTCACGCGTGCAGCGCCATGACCAAGAATGGTGACATAGGAAATAATGCAATTGTTTCCAAACATCTTCGGCTGGCTCCCAACGTGCACGCAACTCTGACCGCCAACAGCCCTAATGGCGAAAACATTTCCACGGGAAAATCTTGGCCGTGAGTGTTACAACTGTCGCGCCGAACAAAGACCTGGAAACGTTCCTTGTCGCCCTCGGTGTGTAGTTGGAGGAAGCGTAGAATAGCGACGATGTAGTAGTCATCTGCAGACTGCCAAGGCTATCCAAGTTGCTGAACCTGCCGCATGTGGGCTGCAACGGTTTGGGAGTACGCTCCATGTCCGTTCTGTCCAAAGACGGTCTGCATCAGCTGGTCGGACGAGGAGGCAGCGTTGCAAACTCCCCATGGTGCCATATCGCGCGACCTCGGCCACATGTTGACGCGACGATCAAGGAACTGGTTGAATCCGTTTCGCTCTTGGTTGTCGTGGCGTAGCGTCGTGGAAATTGACTTGCTGAACTGCTCTGTTGTGCCAGAGAACTTGTGGGCGTGTCCCATCCTGTGAGCAAAAGTGATCCCAGTTGTTCTGTTTTCACACGTCAGAACGTGACCCATTCGTATTCGGGGAGACATCCGCTGTTACGCAGGTCGGGGGCGTGCGCAATGACATAGTCGTCGTATTGTAAGCGCTCGACGTATTGCTCATCCGTTGCGCACGCGGCGCAAGTTGCATGTCCCCGTAATGGGGCAGGTACCAAAGGATAGGGACCAAATGTGTTCTTTCGAATACACGGCTGAGAACTCACACGCGCACACCTCCCGCCGTGATCTCTCCTACGGCGCGAGGGCCGTTCATAGAGGGAATCACAGTTGCATAAACATGAACTTTCGGAGGTCCGAATGAATCTTTCGGACCTGAACTGGACGCCTTCCCTGGCGCGCGGAACGAGGCAGGGGCGTCCAAGCGCCGATCCGACAAACCCGCGCGGAACTCGAAGAATCATGCTATGCTTCTTCTTGTCTCGAGTCCGGCCCCCCCCTCCCGTGCGGAACTCAAACGTTATGCCCTTTTTTCTCCTTCGAGTCCCGGTCCCCCGAGGGGGATCCCACCGCGGCGACGGGAAGCCCCCCAGAGCCCCAGACATGGGCGAACTCACCCACCGACTCTTCAGGACGTGCCGATTTTGCCGTTCCATGTCGGCGGCGAGCCCCGGGGAAAGTGAGAAGAAGAAGAAGAACAAGAAGAAGAAAATAACAATAAGACAAATAATAATAAGACACATCACAATAATGATAATAATAATAATAATACTAATAATAATAATGAGAAGACGAAGAAGAGGAAGGCCTTCTCACAGGGTTCGGAAGTTCCCCGGCCCTCCGACAAGTTCCCTAAACTTTCTCCGGAAACCTCGCAGAGGGCGCGGGGGCCTCTGAGGAGTCCCGCCGCCTTCTGAGAAGGCTTTCTCCTACTCCCTTCCCCCCCATCGTTCGCCGCCGATAGACGGGGTCGGAGTTGATGGGGTCGGGGGGGCGCGCCGCATCGCCGATGCATCGCCGATGCGGAGCCCGAGTTTCTCCGCGCCGACGCCGCCGACGCGTCGCCGACGTCGGCGAAGCATATCGCCGATGCATCGCCGATGCACTGGCGACGCGGCGCGATCCTGTGACCCTGGCGCGATTTTGTCCACGGCGCGAGTCGGGGATCTTCTGACCCAGGTCAATGCAGACCCGGGTCAGCAGGAAACCAAACAACTGCAGTGCAGGAAACCACAAAACTGCAGCGCAGGCCTTCGCGCCAACCCGGGTCAGCCACCATCCGCGGCCGCCTCGCGGCCACGAGCGGCTCGCCAATCCGGGTCAACCAGAGGGGGTCTTCGCGGGATCCTGCAGGACCCGGTGCCCTGGCTGACCCCCGCTTGCATTGACCCCCGTCGCTTGAGTCCCGCGACGCTGGGTGCGCGCACAAGTCCGTGCAAGGCCTTCGCAGGAGGACGAGGAGGAGGACGAGGAGGAGGAGGAGGAGGAGGAGGAGGAGGAGGAGGAAGGAGGAGGAGGAGGAGGAGGAGGACGAAGAGGACGTCTCTTAGGCCCCGAGCGAGGGTCGTCAGGGCCCCCCCGGGGGGTACCCGCGGGCCGCGCGGGCGCGGCGGCGCCGATGCCACCCGCGGCCGCCGCGCAGGGCCGCCGCCGCCGCCGCGGAGGCGCCGGCGGCTGCGGGCGCGGCGCGGGGGCCGCCCGGCTGTCCTCGGGCACCGCGCGGGGCGCTGCCCAACCTTCGCCCGAGGCCCCACATCCAGACACGTGCTCGCGTCGTACCTCCTCCTCCTCCTCCTCCTCCCATCCTCTCCTCCTCCTCCCTGCTCCTTCCTCCTCCCTGCTCCCTACTTCCCTCCTCCTCCTCCTCCTCCTCCTCCTCTCCTCCTCCTCCTCCTCCTCCTCCTCTTCCTCACTCGTCCTCGTCCTCCTCCTCCCCTTCTCGTCCTCCTCCTCCTCCTCCTCCTCCTCCTCCCTCTTCTCTCTCTCCTTGTCTCCGTCGTCGTCGTCCTCCTCCTCCTCCTCCTCCTGCTCGCACACACAACCGGAAGACAGCTGAGTTCAATGCGCGCTGCCCACCGAAAGCACAGAAGAGACAAGGCAAGATAGGCGGAAGGCATCGAACTCAACAACGCTGACGATGGCGAGACGGGAACTACCTCGAAGCGAGCGGTCCCTGAAATCCGCCACCATCACACGAGCCAAGTAGAAATCTACGAGCACAAAACCATGCTTGAGAGCATCAGGAGGCACCCAAGAGCCTTATTCATCCCTAGCGCCAGGATACTTCGCCCCGACATCGCAAACAAGCGCCATCAAACATGCGCCGAAACTCGAGCGGGTACGCTCTAGCATGTGCCGTGGTCCACTCCCCATTGTCCTGAACCCCTTTGTAGCGTTAGTTGCTGATGATCCCCAGCACTCTCCCCTCCACCGAACTGTGAACTCAGAATGTCCAGTAATGCTAGAGCATGCTCGCACAATAGGATGTTGGGCTTCAATGACTGAGATCCGAGGCGGCACCGATGTATGTCTGACTAGCTCAGCGACTAATTTCTGGGAGGAGCCAGATCGGCATTGGCCCTATAGCTCGTTGCAGGATGCTCCAGCACCATGGGTATTCCTGCAAGCGCGCACTATTGACTTGTTTCAAAAGATACTTCCAAAGGTACTTCCAATCTCCGGCTGCAGGAGGACATGCCCGACCTAACACACCTCGAACCCCAAGCGAGACGCCCGACTTAAGGATAGTGCAAGGCGAAAAGCAGACCGCAGGAGAGTCCCACGCATGGGAGGACGGGGAGCCCGTGCCCGGCTGGTGCTGGCAGCCTTGCTGCCTGAGACTTCCTCACCAACCTATTACCAAACCTCCTGCATTGGGTTCTCGTTCTGACTAGGAGGATGACGAGGAGGAGGAGGAGGAAGGAGGAGAAGGAGAAGGAGGAGGAAGAGGAGGAGGAGGAGGAGGAGGATGACCTCGCCGCTCCTTGGGTGGCTACGAACTGCGCAACTGTCGCCACTTTCGTGGGCTCCTGTGAAATACATCGGAGTAGGGGAGTACGCGCACCCAGCCGAGACACGGCTGCGAATTGCGTTGCTGTCGCCACTCTCGTGGAGTCGGAGAGTGCGCAGACCCAGCCGAGACCTCGCTGTTCCCTGGATGGCTGCGAACTGCGCAGCCGTCGCCACTTTCGTGGGCTCCTGGGAAGCACTGCGGATTATGCGGGGCACGCGGACACAACCGAGACCTCGCTGCTCCCTGGGTGGCTGCGAACTGCGCACTGCCGGCACTTTTTGGGGCTCGGCGGACTAAGGGAGTACGCAGACCCAGCCGAGACAAAGCAGTGGGCACGCCCACCCAGCCGAGACCTCGCTGCTCCCTGGGTGGCTGCGAACTGCGCAACCGTCGCCACCTTCGGGGATTGGAGGTTCAACGGAGTCGGGAGCAACGCGCAACCCAGCCGAGGCCTCGCAGCTCCCTCCCTGGGTGGCTGCGAACTGCGCAACCGTCGCCACCTTCGGGGGCTCCGTGGAGGTCCACGCGCAGTAGGCGGGCCACGCGCACCGCTGGCGCCCCTGCCCGTGCTGGGCTCCCTGGGTGTTGTCAACTGCGCAGCTCTCACCGGGCGAGACCTTGCGGCTTCCTCCGGGAGGCGGCCAGCTGCGCAACTGCCCCCGTGCTCGACGGCCTCTGACAGGCCCGGCGGATGGGAGTTGCACGCAGAGCAAGAGGAGACCTCGCGGCTCCTGGTGAGGCTGCCAACTGCAGAAAGGTGGATCATGTTTCGTGGGCGAGGGTGCTGCAGGATTCTCAGCCCGTGTATTTTTGGGCAGGGCCCCTGCAAGAGAGCTTTCTAAAAAGTGGGTAGCTACCCTGTTTCTTTGTGAAGTTGCTCAAGAGCTCGAGAATGCCATACACAGCCAACGGTAGTGCTCTGGATGACATCCTTCCCTCCTCGTGGCGGTCGCCGCACGTGGAACAAACAAGGGCTGGGTACGTCTCGGGCCATGCAGGCATCGCGCCCTCACCTCGATGCGGCCTGCATCGTCGGTCTGGGCGGCCACGCGCCCTGGCAGAAGCCACACCGCGGTGCACCTGGCTGTGCTCTGCCCCGCGCCCCCCCAAACCCGACCTCCTCCTCCTCGACCCGCCTCGTCACCTTTGCGACAGTCGGCCCGCATCATGAGGACGCGCGATGAGGATGCAACGGCCTCGGACGCCCACTTCGAGGCTCTCGAGCGGGGCGCGGCCGACGAAGGTGGCCAAGGATGGGCCGATGGGGGCAGGGATGCAGGGGCATCATCCATGGGAAGGTTGCCCATCCTTCCTTACGCGGGCGGCTGCACTATCAGGGTGCTTTGCAAAGGGGGATGCTCGCGGCTGGCGGATCCGAGCGCACCCGCACGGGCCGCGCCCGAACCGCGTGCGCGAGTAAAACAGGGCTAGGATCGGGATAAATCGCTCCAGAGCGTTCCGGTGCGCTCTCAGAGCGTTCCGGAACGCTCTGGAGCGGCCGCGGCGCCCAATACATCCTCCAAACCCGCCGATTCTCAGAGATTTCGAGTTATCCCGATCCGATTTTGTCCCGATCTTCGCGTCGTTTTAGCGAGCGCAGGCGGAGCCTGGAGGCCTCGGGCAGGGCCGGCAGCGCCGCCGGCCAGCAAGCGGCGGGCGCACACCGCAGCACAGGCACGAGGGCGCGGCCAGCAACGGACGGACGGACTGGATGATGGGGAGGCAGCGCACCAAATGATCAAGGATGCTCCTCGATGGTCCTCGCCGAGGGAAAAAAAACGCACGTCTGAGCGATGCCAAGAGAAGGGGGTCTGTGCTGCTACGGATCTCCGTTGTGCGTTTCGGGATCCCCACCATGACCCCATGATTGCCACCCGTCTGCGAGTTTTGATGGGCGGCGCGCCTGGGGGAGAAAAGGAGAAGGGGCGGGCCTTCTCAGAAGGCTCGGGAGTCCCACGGCCCTCTGCGAAGCTGTCTCGGCCTCCCCCGAAGACGTCAAGAAGAACTTTTCTCAGAAGGCGCGAGGGCTTCTGAGAAGTCCCGCCGCCTTCAGAGAGGGCCTTCTCCTTCTCACTGCCCCCCTCGCTCGTCGCCGAAGGGGGGAGCGGCAGCGGGGGGAACGCGGGGGACCAGCTCACGGGGCCAAACGTCGTCCTGGGATCAGCCAGCGCACTTGTGCCCCCCCCCCCCCGGCGCGCGGGTGGAAGCCGCCAGTTTGGACACCCGAAATGGGTACCGAAAGAATGGGTACAATGCCCAACAACAAATGTTGTCCCAAACCAACAGCGGCCGCTGTTGGGCAGGCGGCCTCCTGTCTCGAATGGACACGGGCCGCGGCGGCGCGGACAGCGAGTCCTGTTCAAATTAAAACAGAACTCTGTTGGGATCGTAACCCAGTGTCTTTTCCGTACCCATTTCGGGCGTCCAGAGCGGTGGTCTACGAGCGCAGGAGCCGGGCCACCCGAGCAAAATACATACTGATCCACACCCCGCGTGGGAGCCCAGCAGCGCCCCTGGGAAGCCCCCGGGGCAGCGCCGAAGTGGGGCCGCCGGGCGAGGGGCAGCAAGCAGGGCAAGAGCACGCAGCACAGGCACGGAGACAGAGAGGCGCGACCTATACACGCTGCCCTTGCCGCGCTTTCGCCTTGGGGGGCCTCCTGGGAGGCCTTCGGTGCCACCGCTGGATTCGCCTCGGAATTCTGGTCAGAACGCACACCGGGAGAGGTCCGGGGAGTAGCGGTATCGGTGCGAGCAGCAGCGGAAGGACTCGAGCAAATGGCAACGCCAGGATGCCCAGCGCCGATCCGGGAAATCCGAGCAGACCTCCGAAAATTGGGGGTTCATGCCGTTTGTTCTCCCTCGGGCTTCCGTCCGGTAGACGCGCCCAGCGCTGGCGCTGCTACACGCACTCCAGGACTGCACTTTGGCCTGGGTGCCTGTCAGTCAGCTGCGCTACGAGAGGAGGGCTGGTCAGCAACGGACGGACCAGATGAGGGGGAACGATGGTGTGGGACCAGCTCAGGGGGGGGGGAGGAAACACGGACCTCGAATCTACCATACATCGCCAATAGATCGGCGATATGCCCCCGATGGAAATTATTCACTGCGTGGGGATCCCCATATGTGCATCTCCTTGCTGGCGCTCCCTTGGTGGTGGGACTCGGTGAGGACGAATCTGGATTTAAGTGTGACTGAGCTGCCTCTCTCTCTCTCTCTCTGCTCTCTCTGTCTCTCTCTCTCTCTGCCCCCTCTCTGTCTCTGCCTCTCTTTCCCTGCCTCTCTCTCTCTCTCTGCCTCTCTCTCTGCCTCTCTCTCTCTGCCTCTCTCTCTCTGCCTCTCTCTCTGTGCCTCTCTCTCTCTGCCTCTATCTCTGCCTCTCTCTCTCTCTCTCCTCTCTCTCTTCTCTCTATTCTCTCTCTGCTCTCTCCTCTCTCTCTCACTATCCCTCTCTCTCTCTCTCGCTCTCTCTCTCTCTTCTCTTCTCTTCTCTTCTCTTCTCTTCTCTTCTCTTCTCTTCTCTTCTCTTCTCTTCTCTTCTCTTCTCTTCTCTCTCTCTCTTTCTCTCTCTATCTCTCTCTCTCTTCCCTCGCTCTCTCTCTCTCTTCTCTCTCTCTCTCTCTTTCGCTCTCTCGCTCTCTCTTGCTCTCTCTCGCTCTCTGTCGCTCTCTCTCGCTCTCTCTCTCTCTCGCTCTCACTGGCTCTCTCTCGCTCTCTCTCGCTCTCCCTCGCTCTCTCCCGCTCTCTCTCTCTCTCTCTCTCTCTGCTCTCTCTCTCTCTCTCGTCTCTCGCTCTCTCTCTCTCTCCCTCTCTTTCTCTAGCTCTCTCTTCTCTTCTCTTCGCTTCTCTTCTCTCTCTCTCTCTCTTCTCTCTCTCTCTCTCCCCCCCCCTCTCTTTCCACTTTCTCTCTCTCTCTCTCTCCTCTCTCTCTCTCTTCTATATCTATCTCTCTCTCTCTCTTCTCTCTTCTCTCTTCTCTCTCTCTCTCTTCTCTCTTCTCTCTTTCTCTCGCCTGTCTCCTCTCTCAACTCCCCCTCTCTCTCTCTCTCTCTCCGCTCTCTCTCTCTCTCTCTCTCCTCTCCCTCTCTCTCGCTTCCTCTCTCTCTCTCTCTCTTCCCTCTCTCTCTCTCTCTCTCTGGCGACTAGGAGGCCCGGGTCGACTCCTCTTTGGGAAGCCAAAATGCTGCCCCTGGCAGCGTTTGGTGACTATGAAGCCCCTGGTGGACCCCCCCTGGGGCTCCCAAGTGATGCCCCTGGCAGCGTTTTGTGACCATGAGGCTCTCAAAAGATACATGTTGGGGGCGCCAAACGGCAATTCTAGCTGAGACGTCCCACCAAAATCGGCGCGAACGGGCTCGTGAGATCAGCCAGGGTGGCTCCCCCTTGGGGCTCCCAAATGATGCCCCTGGCAGCGTTTTGTGACCATGAGGCTCTCAAGAGATACATGTTGGGGAGGCCAAACGGCAATTCTAGCTGAGGCGTCCCACCAAAATCGGCGCGAACGGGCTCGTGAGATCAGCCAGGGTGGCTCCCCCTTGGGGCTCCCAAATGATGCCCCTGGCAGCGTTTTGCGACCATGAGGCTCTCAAGAGATACATGTTGGGGGCGCCAAACGGCAATTCTAGCTGAGACGTCCCACCAAAATCGGCGCGAACGGGCTCGTGAGATCAGCCAGGGTGGCTCCCCCTTGGGGCTCCCAAATGATGCCCCTGGCAGCGTTTTGTGACCATGAGGCTATCAAGAGATACATGTTGGGGAGGCCAAACGGCAATTCTAGCTGAGGCGTCCCACCAAAATCGGCGCGAACGGGCTCGTGAGATCAGCCAGGGTGGCTCCCCCTTGGGGCTCCCAAATGATGCCCCTGGCAGCGTTTTGTGACCATGAGGCTCTCAAGAGAGACTTGTTGGGGAGGCCAATCGGCAATTTTAGCTGAGACGTCCCACCAAAATCGGCGCGAACGGGCTCGTGAGATCAGCCAGGGTGGCTCCCCCTTGGGGCTCCCAAATGATGCCCCTGGCAACGTTTTGCGACCATGAGGCTCTCAAGAGATACATGTTGGGGACGCCAAACGGCAATTCTAGCTGAGGCGTCCCACCGAAATCGGCGCGAAAGGGCTCGTGAGATCAGCCAGGGTGGCTCCCCCTTGGGGCTCCCAAATGATGCCCCTGGCAGCGTTTTGTGATCATGAGAGAGTGTGAGTGTGAGTGAATGTGACTGTGAGAGAGTCTGAGTGAGAGTGAGTCTCATCTTATCTTATCGAGTCCTATCTTATCTTACCTTTATTACCCTCTATCTTATCTTATCTTGAAATCTCTTATCTTGTCTTAGCTTATCTTATATCAACTCATCTTATCGCATCATATCTTGTTTTATCTTATTACTCCATAGGCTGTCTTATCTTATCTATTATCCTACCTTGTCATATATCTTATCTTACCTTATCATATCTTGTGCTATCTTATCTTATCTTGTAGTATCTTATCTTGTCTTGTCTTATCTGGTGATTATCATTGGGAGGAGGGAGGCGCGAGCGGGAGGAAGGAGGAGCAGTGGGAGGCGTCAGAGTAATAACAAGAACCCCAATCCTTAGGATATGGGGAAAAAACGAAACAAAAAACACACGCTCCTGGGCGGGGCGTGTGCTATCGGGCCCCTATCGGCGATGAGTGGGCGATCGGGAGTCGATGTGTCCTCCCCTAAGCCTATCCAACCCTCAACATGCCCCTGACCTTTCTCTCCTTGGTTTGGGGCCATACCTCGGGTCCCTGGCAGCCGTTCGGGCGATCCGGGCAAGAACGCCCTCGGCGAGGCGCGGCTGCTGGAGAGCATCACGAGGTTGGCAAGCAGCCGAGAGCCGACGAACACGTCCGAAGACCTCGGATCTCTCGAAGCCGAACAACCAGAGAAACTAAATACCCCCGTGAACCTACTTTGGCGAAATTTGCAGCATCGCAACATGTCACGACCGAAGCCTGGAGTCCCAGACCCGATCTTCCTGCGGTAATTTTTCGAGCCAGGTCGATATGTGATGATCCTGGGGCTCGTCAACGGGCGAAAACGCATGGACGACACAAAAACAACGCCTCGATCTCAAATATCCTCCCTTTATATCGACATTGTCGTTCTTTCTCCCCCGAGAGGGTACGGAAAAAAATGGGTACGATGCCCAACAGCAAATATTGTCCCAATCGACAGCGGCCGCTATTGGGCAGGCGGCCTGGCCGCGGCGACACGGACAACAAACGCTTCCGCGCTGACCACTTCAACGCGCTGGATCTCTGGGATCCCCTGCCTCGATGAGCATCCTTCAACCGATCCCTATCTCCAATGGTGTGGCCTGGGCCCACTGGCCGATCTGCCCCCCCCCTTGATGGGGGATACAGGCTGTTCCGCTCGGGCTTCGAGGGGCCTCGCCCCCCACCGGGGTGGTGGGAGGAGGGGGTCGAGCTGGGGAGGGGCGTGGGGACAGGGGCTGCTTGCATCGGGTCGGGCGAAAGGGGGGGATAGCAAAGGGGGGGTTTAAGAATCAGCTCACATAGCTGATTTTCCCGGCGCCTCCGGCGCCGGGAGGCGCCCATGCATGGAGGAAATGGGCCTCGGCGAGGCCGAAACCGGCCTGCTGCACAGATTTGTCCCCCCCCCCTTTCCAATCCCCCCCTTTCGCCCGGCCCGATGGGAGCGATGCTTGAAAAGGCCGCTGCGATCGCCATGCACGCGGCCCACCCGGCGAGCCCGCGCGGCCGCCGCACAGGGCGGCGGGGCGCTTGGCCGCCCGCGCCGCGGTGGGTGAGCGGCCGGCGCCGCGCCACGGGTACTGGGCTGCCGCGGTCCGCCCGCGGCGCTCGTGCGGGCGGCGCCCGGCCCAGCATGGCGGCGCGAGGGCGGCGTCGCGACCCGCCCGCCGGGTGGGGCAGGCGCGCGGGGCGCAAGGCTGTCCAGATCCCCCCTTTTCCCTCTCTTCCTCCCTGCCTCATCCCTCCTCCTCCTCTCTTCCTCCTCCCCTTCCTCCTCTCCCTCTCCTGCTCTCCTTCCTCCTCCTCCTCTCCCGCTCATCTCCTCCTCCCCCTTCCCCCTCCTCCTCCTCCTCCTCCTTCTCCTCCTTCTCCTCCTCCTCCTCCTCCTCCTCCTCCTCCTGCTCCTCCCCCTCCCCAGGGGGCAGGCGCGCGAGACACCTGGCTGTCCAGATTCATGTCGGGCGTGTCCCCCTACAGGGGGATTTTCGACGACAAATAATAACAAAAAATACCCCACGGAGGTCCCAACAATTTCAAAGAATAGTCCCCAGACTATTTTTGGACTATTTTTTAAACATGTCTTGTTTTTGTTTTTATTTTTTTTCGTCGAAAATCCCCCTGTACGGGGGCAGGTCCGACTTGTCCAGATCCCCATGGCCCCCCCCGGGCCCGTCTTGTCCCGAGGCCTGCGGGAATGGCCCTGGAACGGTCACTCACGACTCCGAATCCCTCGCCAGTCTCGGGGTCCCCCCTTCCGAGGCCCCCGCGGAGCTTTTCAGGTGCCCTTGTGGTTGGGTCCCCGAAGCCCAAACTGGTTTGCGGCGCATCGCTGATCGCCATTGGAGGCGGTGCCAAGGGACCCCGGCCCCCACCAACAGCCAGGCTGCCTACAGGAGTGCAGCCTTGAACCTCTCCAACTTGAGGGCCGGCAAATCGAAACGGGACCGGTGCGCCCGAAAACACAAGGCGTGGTTGGCCAGCCTCCCCGGAAGACTGGGAGGCTGCGTGCGATCCGGTCCTGGACTGCCCGTTCGCCCATCCTACGGCCCGGGCCCAGACGTGGCGATGTGCCTGCCGCAAATGCCCCCGGGTCGCGGACCTGCGCGTCTTCCGCGCAACCCTTGCCAGGCTCGTCCTGCGGGACCAGGCACCACCAACGAGTGGAACGCCCGGGTTGGGGCCAAGCTGGATCGGGGCCCCGAAGCCCTGGCGCGCGACCCCGCCGCGAGACGACGGTGCAACCAGCAGTGCTACTCTGCCAACCGCTCCAAGCTCTTGTGCCCGCGGCAGAAAATGTACTTAGGAGGCAAACAGACCTACCTCGCTTTTGACCACCCTCGCTTCCAAGAGATACCAGGCGATGCCAAAGTACGGCCTGTACTGGTCAGGCCGCTTGACGAGGAGGCGCGTGGTCTGGCTTGGTTTTGCCTGGAAGCGAAAGCGGGGTAGGTAATTCACGCTCTGAATACTGGGACGACCCCGATCGTTTCTGGGGAAGAGCTCGGGACGACCAGCCCCAACAGCGGGAACGCAGCCGTCTGCTCCGGGGGGGCCGGTCGGGCGGCCGCGCAGGCGAGCGCCAGGACGGCGGCCAGGGCCTCTGCCAAGGCCCTGGCGCGGGCCTCGCTCCTGCCCCCACTCCTTCCCCCGTCCCCCGCCTCCTCTTCCCTCTCCCCCGTTCCCCCCTCCTGCGCTCCCCCCTCACCTGCCTCGCCCCCCCCTCCCCTTAGCCTTCCCTCTCCCGACGGCGGCGTCAGCCCCCCTGCCTCCAACCCCAAGGTCCGAATCGTTTCGCCCACTTCTCGGCCCCCCCCCCCCGATTGCGAGGCGGCCTGGACCGCGCCACGCCTTGGACCGCCCACCCCCCCTCCGGGAGGGGGGCTGCGCTATCCTCTGGCACTCCTGCATGGGGAAGGGGACGCCCCTCCAGGCCCCCGATGACAGGCGCTCCTGCAAACGCCGTTTCGCGGCCCTCACGGTCTCGTGCGCCTACAACCCCGAC
>CAUYUJ010006211.1:27500-55266 GCA_963575745.1 Prorocentrum cordatum | reverse complement strand
GACCAGGATCGGGCATCGAGGATCGAGGGTCGAGGAGGAGAATCGAGGGTCGAGGATCGATTTGAGTTGCGCCTGGTTTGGAGCTAGCTCAAAGGCTGGAGCGATCGGTGCTAGTCGACTCGAAAGCTAGAGTCTTTATATTTTTCTACTGGCTCCACTCCTGGCTGGAGGCGGACGAAGATGGAGCATCGAGCATCGAGGATCGAGGAGGAGGAGGAGGCGGTAGCGGCGGGGGTTGGAGAGGGATCGAGCATCGAGCATCGAGGAGGAGGAGGAGGAGGAGGAGGAGGAGGAGGAGGAGGAGGAGGAGGAGAAGGAGCAGGAGGAGGAGGAGGAGGGGGAGGAAGAGGAGGAGCAGGAGGAGGAGCAGGAGCAGGAGCAGGAGCAGGAGCAGGAGGAGGAGGAGGAGGAGGAGGAGGAGGAACGACGGGTCTAGGCTCAGGCGCAGGCTCTGGGGGGGAGACGTATCGGATTCGAGGATCGAGGTTTTCGTGCGTTTTCGCAGGTTCTCGCCGGTTTTCTAGCCTCGGGGGTGCGTTGTAGCAGTTGCGCCTCGCCGAGCGGCGTTCAGGGGTGCCGAGGATCGTCCCGAATAGCCGCCGGAGACCCGAGCTGTGCACCGAGAACCAGACTACGAGGATTACTGGGGGGCGGGACGGGATCAGGGGGGAGCGCATCGATTTCCAATCGCCCACTCATTTCCGCTATCTGAGATGTATCGCCGATTCCGCGGCGATGTTCCCCAGCATGAGTCGGCCCCCCCTCCTAACACTGCCCCCCACCTACGCCGCATTCCCCCCCGTCCAACTTCCTCTTGAAGTTCCCGCTGGATCCTGGTCCAGAGCTTCCTGGCGCTGCCGCTGCTTCACAGCCCTCGGTCGGACGGGCCTCGAATCGAGTGATCTCAGTTCCAGAGCGTCCCGGAACGCTCTCAGACGCCTTCCGGGACGCCCCGACGCGGCCACGGCGCCCGGCGGATCCTCCCCGCCCGCCGAGTCGTCAGGGACGCCCGGCGTGGATGCGTTCGCGAGGCGTTGCCTCGAGGCTGCCTGCCGGCCCCTCGCTCTGCGCCTCGCCGGGGAGGAGGAGGAGGAGGAGGAGGAGGAGGAAGAGGAGGAGGAGGACGAGGAGGAGGGAGGAGGAGGAGGAGGAGGAGGGAGGAGGAGGAGGAGGAGGAGGAGAGGGAGGCAGGAGGAGGAGGAGGAGGAGGAGGAGGAGGGAGGAGGGAGGAGGGAGGAGGGGGAGGAGGAGTCGCCCCGCCGTGGCCATCGGCTCGCGGCGAAGGCGGCCGCCGGAGGCCCGAGGCATATAGGGCCCGAGGTCCAGCAGGGGCAACGACAGGAAGGGACAGGCTGAAGTCGGGCCTGTCCCCCTACAGGAGGAACATTCAAACATTCAGCTCTCCCCGAGGCTAGGATCCACGAATGGTGTTTTTGTCATGTTCTTTTCGTTTTTTTTTATTTGTTTTTTCTTGATTCGTTTTTGCGGCGCGCGCTGGGCTCGCGCTCCGCACTCATTGCTCATTGCCGTTTTTGTTGGATTCGGGCGCTATGGTTTTGCCCCCTCCTTTTCTAGGGGGGTGGCTGAATCGCGGGCGCGCGTATGCCCATGGTTGCGCGTCTCGCCAGAATGATTCGTGGCCATGGCGATTGCGCGGGGCGGGGCCCGGTGCGTGCCCAACGGCATGCGCGTTGCATGATAGCGGCGGAGTCGTCTTAAACGTGTGGTCATTATTTTGGCGTGGTTTGGAAATGACCCGCCAACGCCTTCCCGACATTGCAAAACACTCACAGGTGGCCATTACTGTCAAACGCTCACACATTGCCATAAACCGCCCTGCAGGCACTCGGAGGCTTCCTCCCAGTGTCGCGCCCGGGAGGCTCACATAGTGAGTGGGGCGAGTGTTTCTCAGCCGTGCCAGTCGCCCTCGGCATCCCTACGCGCGCTGACAGGGGGTGCTTTCTGCAGACGACGGCCGACGGCCCATCGACCCATCGGCCCAAATTGCATTGCCGATTAGGGAACTTGCGGGTGCTTCAACATGTATAACAGTTAAGCTGCAAAGGGGACCTTCGCCACAGACGTGCGCAAGATATGCATGGGCCAATGTACGACCATGTGAGCATTAACCGGTATAGAACACGACATTGAGCATCGGCCAGCATATGGAAATATGCACGCATGGGCGGGTAAAGAAAAACACGTGCGTGGGCCAGTGAAGAACGAGAGCGGTGTACACGTGCATCCAACATGTGGTAACGATTACTCGACCGTGAAGGTACGTGGCCTGCCTCTCTCGAGCACTGTCTTTGGGACCGGCATTGCCACGCGGGGTTTTCGTGGGGCTCTGGTAGGCTCCCACGGGTCTCGTGGGGCTCGCTTGTCGGGCTCTCGCGGGGTTCCTGCGGGGCTCTCATGGGGTTCCCCGCAAGGATTTCGCCGGGCGTTCCTCGGGGTTCGCTCGGGGTCTCGTGGGGCTCACGTGGGGCTCTCGCCGGGCTCCCCCAGGGGTTCTCGCGAGGCTCTCGTGGGGCTCTTGCGGGCTCGCTCCGTCGGGCTCCTCCTCTCCCCTTGTCATCCCCCCTCCTCCTTTCCTTGTCCTCCTCCCTCCTCTAGTCGGGCTCTGTCAGGCTTCGTCGGGCTCATCCTGTCGCCTTTTCCTTTCCCTTTTGAGCTCTGTCGGGTTCCGTCGGGCTCCGTATGGCTCCTTCCGGCTCCGTCGGGTTCCGTCGGACTCTCGAAGTCTTCGTTGGGCTCTCACCGGTGGGTCTTGAATTTTTTCGGACTCTCTCGGGCGAAGTCACTCAGGGCTCGCATCAAGAAGCCCACCAGGCAACAACGAGGCTCTTCCAGGAGGCCGCCCACGAACGGCCCAGGAGCGGACCCCCAAACGCCCCCATTAAGGGACCCACTAACGAGCCCGCTAACGAGCCCACTAAGGGACCCACTAACGAGCCCACTAAGGGACCCACTAACGAGCCCACTAAGGGGCCCACTAACGACCCACTAACGAGCCCACTAACGAGCCCACTAAGGGGCCCACTAGCGAGCCCACCAACGGGCCCACGAGAAATCTTAAGCGGGACTTCGCACTCGACTGTGGCACTCGACTTTAAGCCGGATCGGCATGGCCACGAACCTTGTGACAGGCGCTAGTGGGGCGCGAGTGGGGAGTGCAGTGGGGAGTGCAGTGGGGAGCGCAGTGCGGACCCCAACGGCCCTCTGAATGCTCCGGGGCCCCTGTTGCCCTGAGGAGCCGGAGGAGCAGGAGGAGGCAGGAGGAGGCAGGAGGAGGAAGAGGAGGAGGGAGGAGGAGGAGGAGGAGGAATAATACTATGCAGGTGCAAGAGAGGATGAAGGAGGGCGAGGAGGAGGAGGAGGAGGAGGAGGAGGGGGGGAAGGAGGAGGAGGCAGGAGGAGGATGCAGAGGATGGGGGCTGCAGGAGGAAGCAGGATAAAGTAGGAGGAGGAGGCAGGAGGGATGACGGCCTCGGAGGGCTGGAAAAAGGGGCCCCGCAAGGCTCCATGGGGCCCCAGATGGCCCCCAAGAGCACCGCAGATGTCTCTAATAATGGCCCAGGAATATCTACCAACCGACACCCTACATAATCCCGTGGGCCTTCTTGGGGGCCTCTTGAGGCCCTCTTGGAGCCCTCTCTTGACTCTTCCTGAGGCCTCTGCCGTCGTCTTTGAGGGGCCCAAGGAGGCTCCCAGGGGGGCCAAGAGGGCCCCGAGAGGGCCCCGGGCATGTTTCACGGCCGTGACACATCTCTGGGGACCTCTTGGGACCCTCATATGGCCCTGTTGGTGTCCTGATTTGCCTTTCTTGGGGCCATCTGGGACCCTCTTGGGGCCCTTTGGGGATCTTGTTGTAGCCCTCCGAGGCCGTGAGAGCCCGACGAGACCGACGAGCGAACCCCGCGAGACACGTGAGAACCCGACGAGCGAACCCCATGAGACCAGTGAGAGCTTAGCAAAGCCACGCGAGAATCTCGCGAGGCAGTGCTCATCCAAAAGGCAATGCCCGATTGAGGCCCTCTGCGTACATGGACGGCTGGGAAAATGTCGCCACATTCTGGATACACCTGTACACAGCTGTCGTGCGACATTGGTCCGTGCATATCGTTATGTACGCCCGCCCATACATGTATATTTCTCTATGCCGGCGTATGCGTACTGTTTTTTTCTTGCCCATGCATAATATGTTAACTCACAGGCCCAAGCATCTATTTTTGGCCGTCTGTGGCCAAGGCCCCCCTCTGCGACATAACGTTCTTGTAAATGTTGGAACACGCTCAGGCCCCCTCATCAGCAGTTCAATATGCGTTGGGGGTCGATGGGCCTCCGGAAGCTGTCTGTAAAAAGCGCCCCTTTGCCAGCGCGCGCAGGGATGCCGAGGGCGACCGGCAAGGCTGAGAAACATTCGCCCGACTCACTACGTGGCCCCCTGGCCGCGACGCTGGGCGGAGGCCTCCGAGTGCCTGCGGAGCAGTGCATACGGGGAAGGTTTCGGCGGGCGTTTCTGCGCTTGTGTGGCCGCCTTTGGGCGCGTGCCCGCGACTGCGACCGCCCGCGGGCGCTTCGCGATCAGTTGCGGGTGTTCGTGGGCACGCGTGGAAAGTCTCGCCAACCTTTTTGGGAAGATGTGAACACGCGGTGGTGCTTGCCAGTGCTTCCGCGTGCCTGTGAGCGCCCGTGGTCTCGCATGGCCGCTTGCGGGCGTCTCTCCCAGTAGCTGCGCGCTTCTGAGTGCCCGCGTGCGCCCCCGCGCGCGCTGAATGGCGCTGCTATGTTGCGAGCCGCGCAAACTGCCCCCAGCGTCTACGGAAGCCCCGACCCCAGTGAAACAAAAGCTTCTGCAAAAAAACGCTCCTGCGACGATCCTAGACACTGGGAGAGGTGAAAAAATGAGAAAAAGTAGCCTGGGGACGATTATTGGGTTGTTTCTGAGTGTTGCTGCGTATTTCTGTATATTTTTGATTTTTCCTCCAAAATGAAATTCTCCTGTAGGAGGACACGCCCGACCTAAGGATGGGCATAGGGGGTTTTCACCGACGCGCAGTCGCCCTGCGATCGCCGATATAGGGGCCCGAGAGCCCCAACCTGCCCGGGAAGGCGCGGAGCCACTCAGGGGCCTGTCGCCGGTCTATCGGAGAGGTATGGCCGATGCTAGGTCGACGCGTCCCCCCGTATGCCAGCCGCCTCCTCCTCCTCCTCCTCCTCCTCCTCCTCCTCCTCCCTCCTCCTCCGCCTCCTCCTCCTCCTCTTCCTCTTCCTCTTCCCCATACTCCTCCTCCTCCTCCTCCTCCTCTTCCTCTTCCTCCTCCTACTCCTCCTCCTCCGAGAGCCGCCCGATGCAGAGGCCATCAAATCGGGTTTGGGAAGTCTTGCCTCGTGTTGGCGGGTGGCGGGGAGGTTTCCGGCTTGTGCGGGTTTCTCGGTTGGCTGGCAGACCCACAAACCCGATGGCGGCATTAGATTTCTGAATGGCCTCTGCCCCTTCTTTCGTGCTGTCGCACGCGGGGTATACAAGTCTGTCTCACACGCTGTGCCTGCGGATTTCGACCACGGATGCATCCCTCGCAGACGGAGAGGGAACGCCATTATGGGGGCACACGTGTTGTCAGAACGCTTGCGCAGCGCACGTGTGTGGCACATCGCTGTGTTTGATAATCTGAAGAACGCTTTCGTCTGTTGTGATCAAAAGCGCATGAATCGTGGACTGTTAGAGTCCTTGCCTGCAGGGGATGCAGACCTGCTGGGCGACAGGCGCACCACCCACCTCCTTCACTTTGATGGCGTGGATCGTCCCACAACCTTGCACCTCCAAAGCGGGGCGCTCATGGGCGACCCCAGCGCGCCAGATGAGTTTCGTGCCGATTTTGCTCGCCCCCTCCAGCACTGGCTCGGGACCAGCCAGTCTCCTGCCCTTGTTGCCCACTGTGCTGCGTTTTCGCGTGAGGTCTACGCAGGTCTGCTCAAACATGTAGACGACCTCGCCTATGTTCAGCTGCTCCAGGAGGGGGCTCTTTCGGAGGCCGTCGCCACAGCGCGCGAGGCCCAGGACAAGCTAGGCAAAGCTCTGGCCGCGTTCGGATACAAGCAAAACGCAAAAACAAAAAACGAGTTTTGGTCCCGCGCCTCTGCGGCTATAAGGCCACTCGCCAGTTTTATGTGGCGGAGGTTGGCGGGGCCAGAGTGGCCCCTCACACGAGGTACTTGGGCCCGCAGTTCCTTCCCTCGGGTTCTTTTTCTCACCAGCTAGCCTTGAGTAAGCAAGCGGCCAACAGGGGGTGGTTGTGTGTTATATATATATATATATATATATATATATTATATATATATATGTGTGTGTGTGGACTTCGGGGGCCCCTTTCAAGGCGAAGAGGCTGGTATTCATATCCGTGGTGCAAGGTGCGCTATTGTCAGGACTTACGCCGTATCTCCTCACGACCTCCCAGGAGGCCCAGCTGGACTTCGCCCCTCTGGGCATTGTCAGATGCATCGCTGCGGGGGCTATGCGTGGCCGATCTGGGGATCATCCTGTCGTGATGGACTCCCGGGTTGTCTGGAAGTGGAAGAACATAGTGCCTTCGAGGGTCGGGTTGTTGATCCAACGCAATCGATGGCACCAAACTATCGCTCGGTGGCCCGAAACACACTCCCAGGACATCGCCCTCCTCTTCGGCCGGCTCGGCTTCGAGAGTGCCCACACCCTCATCGATGGCCGCCTCACCCAGCACGCCAACCCGTTCGCCATTCGTTTCGCCACCGACATTTACCAGCTCGAGTTTCTTACTGACTATGAAGATTGGCGCTCCACCTAGGGCGAGGACAGATGTGCGCTCTTTCATGATGATGACATATTCCACCTTTTTCTGGCAGCTGACGTCTCTTCTTTGCGTAAGATCTGGCAGAGCAGTAAGACTGACTTGGACACCACTGACTTCGGAGGCTACCATCTCGCCAGCAGTGTTTCCAACACCGAAGATTTCGTGGTCCCTACGGCTTCGTCCACGTGTGCAAGTGCACGACTGCGGATGGACATGAATGTGGTGCGCGAGTCTTCACCCATGCTGCTCTCATTGCACACCAGACACACACGCGGGAAGGAACTCATGGCGATTTCTCTTTCTATGCCCATTGCGCTGTCACGAACCAGTGTCCAGCATGCCGTACTTCCTTCGCTTTCCGGAAGACAGCTCAAGCTCACCTCTGCCGTGCCTTTCGCAAGGGAGTTTGTGACATCCACAGTGCCCATGCGATTCATCCTGTGGTCATTCCCAAGCTCGAGTGTCCTATTTGTTGCACATCTTCGTATACCGATTTGGTTCAGCTGCAAGATCCTATCTGTGAGCGGCACGTCCCATGTCTACCTGAGCGGGGAGGCAGTGATGGCGACGCCCAAGTGGCATTTGCCCAAGCGCCCACCAGGAGTCTCAGAGGCCGAAGGCGCTCCACAAGCCGCCGAGGCCAAGGGGTCCCCACCCTCGAGGGCAGCGGCCGCAGGGGCAGACACCGCTTCCAGTCGAGGGGCCGCGTCAAGAGGCGCAGCCGGCAGCGGCAGCTGGGACCCCAACAGCAAGCAGCAGCGCAACAGGCATCTGGGGAAGGTGAAGGACATGGTTTTCACCAAGAAGCAGGCCCAGTTCCTCAGTGTACTAATCAAGCAGACGTTGCTGACAACGCAGATGGTGCGCGACCTGTGGTCCGCGGGCGTGGACACCTTCTCCCTGGACGCAGACCTGCCCGAGATCGAGGCGGCGCAGGAAGCAGGGGCGACATATTCATCAGAAGTCCGAGCCAGCGACAAAGGCCACCAGCTCGTTCCTCCTAAACTTCATATCTTCAACGATTCGTCAGCAAGTTGATCGAGCGTGGGCTCGCGCTGGGGCAGAGGACGCACGCGATGCTCAAATAGTGGCACGTGAAAGTATGGCGCGAACAGCACTCGCACGAGCTGTGCGACATGCTTCGTCTGTTCCGCATCACGAAGTGCTTCGACCAGAACAAGCGGAATCTGCATCTGAGGCTGAGGGACGTGCCCATGCCGAGCGCACCGCCCGAGTCCGACGAACAGCCGCTGCTTTCGCCCTCGACCGTGAGAGGCCTCCTGCAGAAAGCAATCGAGGATATCGGAGGCCGCAGAGCACTGAGCGGCGCCGCCATGCGCCATGGGGGAGATACTACAGAACGCGGTAGACGCAAAGGGCGGCACATGAGAGGAAGCTTGCCTCGAAGGTCAGACCTGGGGGACCTCCCGCCCCGTGGAGCCGTGGCCCCCTTAATTTGGGAGGTACGTCGCCGTTGTGCTGCCCACTCCTCGAGAACAGGCTTGCGATTTTTTCAGAGCAGGGGATGCTCTACTTCAATTCCTGCATCCTCCTGCCGACGAGGACCTACATATCGATAGACGGGTGCGCACTGTGAGCTCTCCAGTGATGGCTGCCCGTCGCCTCTCACCTGTTTCACGCTGCCGCGAAGTCCGCCCCACCCCCCCTCTATTGGCCATAAATTTAAAACCTCGCGTAGTTTCCCCTCGGGTGTCTTGGTCTTCTCTAGGCTATCGTGCCCTCGCAGTCCTTGACTCCTGAGTCTGGTCGTACCTTCATACGTCGGCGTGTGTGACCCTGGGGCTCAGCTTTCAGGCCCGTCAGGGCCCGCTGGGCCCCTTTTGAACCTCGTGATCTTTAAAAGTCGTCCGACGGGTGCGCTCCCGAATTCAACGCGCCTGTGTGCTTCACTTGAAATCCCACGAGTTTAACGCGCCACTTCCATATGCAAGCATGCCGCCTGCTGCCCACTCCGTTCGGCATTGCAAGGACAAGGGTACATGCGGGCCCATAGTCGTGTTTTACTAACCCCCCCTCCTCCTCCTCCTCCTCCTCCTCCTCCTCCTCCTCCTCCTCCTCGTCATCATCATCATCACCATCATCATCATTATCATCCTCCTCCTTCTCCTCCTCTTCCTCCTCCTCCGCCTCCTCCTCCTCCCTTCTCCTCCTCTTCCTCCTCCTCCTCCTCCTTCTCCTCCCCCCCTGCCCCTCGCAGTCGGACCTGAGGGGGGCGCGCAGCCCGCGCCCCGCCGCGGCAGGAGGCACGTGCGGTTGCTTCTGGGTCGCGCGCCGTCCCCCCAGGGGGCCCTGCGCCGGGCCCCATGGGGGGGGGGGGGCTCTACGTAAAGCTTCCAGGGCCCTGAGGTCCTGGCGTCCCTATTCTTTCGAGCCGGGCGTTTTCGCCTTCTGTCGGGCCCCAGGAACCCTCACATATCGATTTTGTTCGACAAATCGACGCAGAACGATGGGGTCTGGTGGTGCGGTCGTGATTTATTACGACGTCGGATCGCAGCGGATGCAGAGTCCGGTCGGGCAGATCCATCCTTCTACAGGAGGAAAATTCAAAAGCAGTGTCCAAATAGTATGGGGGCGCTGCTTGGATTATTTTTGGTTGCTTTTGGTTTTTTTCGGCTATCATTATTTTTCGACCAAAATCTGCTTGTAGGAGGACATGCCCGACCTAGATGCAGAGCTGCCCCCGGGGAAAGCGCAGGAGGTCATTGATGCTGAGGGCCCCCCTCCCGTAAGCTCTCGGCTGGGAGTGTTCGTCCCTCCCCTCCTCGCTCCTCGAGGATGATGAAGACAACAAATACGGCAGAGGCCTCAGCAGTGGCCGCCACGGGGGGGTAATTATTTCCCCAGTCTCGATTTCGGTCCCAATCCGTCAATACGTCCGCGCAGAACGTAAGTTGCTCCATTGGAAAAAGAGGGTGGGTAAAAGACCAATCGCTGTAAGTCGTCCAGACGTTTGCGGGTCCACGTTGCGAAAAAAAACACGACGTCGGAGGAATGGATCTCCTCCGCCCGTCGACTACTTGCCCTGAGCTGCTCAGATCCGCTTTCACCCGAGTGGATGTGAGCGCAGTTCAGCAGGATCGTCAGGCGCGAGGAGGAGAGAGGGAGAAGAGAAGGGCAGTGAGAAGCAGTGGTTGAGCTAGGCGAGGGGAGATGGAGAGAGGCGGGCCCAGGGAGGGCTGAGAGATCAAGGGTCAAGGGTGTTCGCGATTTGGTCTGCTCGGCTGCGTTCGGCTGCGTTCGGCTGCGTTCGGTCGGTCGCCGTTCGGTTGCGCTCGGATGCTCGGTGTCACAGTCGGCTGCGTTCGGTCTGTTCGGTTCGGTCGGTTGTTGAGTCGTTGCCCTGTCGCTGCGCCCTTCAAGGCTGCTTGCGGACTGTCGGTCGCTGTCTCGCTGTCCGATCGGTCGGTCTCCGTGCGTGCTGTCGCCATGAACGGCCTTGGTGAGATGGGGGCGGAAGATAGAGAGCGAGAGCCATGAGGGGTCGGAAAGGATGGGGTGTGACATTCTGGCTCAAGTCCCGGGCTCGCTCGTTATCTCTCGCGCTGGCCCTTCGCTGTGTCCGGCGCGCTGCGCTGCGCCCCAAAGACCAGTGACCCTTCTCCTCGTACATGCGGCGCCCGCTCTGCCATGGCCGCACCCGACGCCGCTGCCGGTGAGGCGAACCTCAATTTCTTCTACGAGTTCGCCACGCTCGACGACTCTCCGCCCGCCGGTGACTTCGTCAAGATCCGCAGGATCGCGGAGTGCGGGCCGGACCCGCACGGAGTGAACCAGGGGAGGATCGAGCTGCACATGTGGTCGCGATCGGAGGAGCCCGTGGCCGTGAAGCGGGTGAAGTCCGATTTCGTGTACATCAACCGGGGCCGGGAGCCGGACGACCGCAGGAACCACTTCCCGCCGAGGGCCAGCCCCCGGCGCCACCAGGAGGACATGCTGACCGAGATAGGCACGTACCGCTACCTGTTCCGAGAGGGCGGCGTGCCGGAGTACATCCTCCGGATGCACACGGTGTTCCAGAGGCCCTCGGGGAGAAAGGAACCCCTGACCCTAAGAACACAGGAGAGGAAAAAACACACAGACACAATTCATCGTCGATTCCCAGGAGAATATGGGAAAATATGGGAAGTGGGGGGGAAGACAAAAACTCAGAAAATATGGGAAAATATGGGGAATATTTTTATTTGTGTGTATTTGTTTGTGTGTCCTGGGGTCCCTTCAATAGTACAGTGAAATCGTGGCCTCACTGAGGTCCCCGCCGTTGCATCAGGGATATAATGCATCGGGGCGGCTTGATTCGAAGCACCTGCAGACAAGACCCCCCCTAGATACCCGATGCTTCCGGCCCTCCAAACTGAAGGTCCTCTCCCAAAAGGGTCAGGGGTCCTTTATTTGCTGCCAATCACGAGGGGCGACGACATCTGGCTGGTCCTCGAGAATGCCACCGGCGGCGACCTGTTCAACAGGTGCCTGGAGGTGCACACGGGCGAGGGCCGGGACGCGATCTCGCAGAGGGTCCGCCGCTGGATGTGGCAGCTGCTCCAGGCAGTCAGCTACATGCACGGGCGCGCAGTCGGCCACTAGCTTAGGCTCGAGCGGGGGATCGACTGCAGAATTGCTTTATCCCCGAATGGAGTTTTCGTCGAGTGATACGTCGGATTAAGTCGGGCATGTCCTTCTACAGGAGGGAAATTCAGAGATAGTAAAATAATAGTCTTGGGACGATTTGTTTTGCACGTTTTGACAGTGTGTTTTTTTGAGTCTTGTTTTGAAAAGTTCGTTCAAAATCCGCCTGCAGGGGGGGCATGCCCGACCTAAACGTAGGAGGTTTGTAGATCTACCAAAATGCGTCGCACCCCTTTCTCATGGATTCGGCGAACAAATCACTTCGGGGGTAAATCGATTCTGCAGTCGATCCCCTACTCGATAGATGTCTCACTGAGCGCTCGCGCCGTTGTGGGAATCAGTCTTCATATTTAATGTTTTTTGTTCAGCTTCTGGTCTCTTGGTTCTCCGTGTCTGGCAAGATCTGACGCGTTTCCCTCCCCCCCTGTGCTTCGTGCTGTTATGGAGGAGCTCTGTTGTGTTTCCCCGCTCCCCGCTTCCACCTCCAGGAACGTCCCCCTCTTTATCTGCATCGTTTCTTTTATCGAAGATGTTTACTGGAAACCACTGCCGCCCCTTGCCTTTCAGAAGCGCATGTGGCCGATCGTTGTGGACAGACCTCGGCCACGCTATCGGACTATGTGTTCCCCCAGCCGTTGTGGAAACCCTTCGGGGAACACGAGGGGGAGAACGAAGTAGAAGAGTATGAGAGGGAGGGAAAAGGAGGAGGAGGAGGAGGAGGAGGGAGAATCCTCTTGGGAGGCTCTTGGGATACTGTTTGAGCCTCCTGGGAGCTTCCTGGGGGCCTCTGTGGGGCTTCGTTGAGCCTCTTGGGGCCTTTGGAGGCCTCTTGGGAGGCCATTTGGCCGTCAGACGGGCCTTCCTGGCCCGTCTGAAGCCGTCGGACGCCGTCTTGGGAGCCTTTCTTGGCCGACTCGGCGCCCTCTTGGAACGCTTTAGGGTTGTCGTGCAAGCCGCCTTGGGCATCTTGGGACTATGCTGGGCCGTCGTGGGGCCCTCTTCGAGCCGCCTTGGGGGCCTCTTGGGCCGTCAGTGGGCCATGGAGGCCTCTTGGGCGCTCTCGGGGCCATCTTGGGCCGTTGACAAGGTGAAAATGAGCAGACGCCGACATCCGTCGAACCTCCTGATGATTCATAATGTCGGCCTCTTTGAGCCCTCCTGAGGGGCCTCCTGGAGGTCTCCTGGTGGCCTCTTGGATTGTCCTGGGCCATGTTGAGGCCATCTTCGGCCGTCTTGGTTGCATCTTGGGCCGTCTTGATGGCAGATTGCGGCTATCTCGGGCTCTCTTAGGGGCCATGTTGGCAGTCGTGGAGAGGCCACCCTGGGCGGCCTAGAGGGTCTTCTTGGGCCGTCCGTGGGCCCGTTTAGGGGCCGTCTTGGGGGGGCCGCTTGGGGCCGTCGTGGGCTATCTGGAGGCCAACTTAAGCCGTCTTGATTGTATCTTGGGTCGTCTTCGAGACATTTCGCGGCCCTCTTGGGCCCTCTCGGAGCCACCTTGGCCGCCACGGGAGTCCTTTGGGGCGTCGTGGGAGCCACCGGGGACCGTCTTGGGGAAGTCCTGGGGGCCTCTTGGGCCGTCATGGGGCCATCTTCGAGGCCTCTCGGGCGCTCTTGGGGCGATCTTGGAGGTCTTTTGAGCCACCTCGGGCCGTCGGAAGGCTTAAATAACCAATGCTAAAAGCCTTCAAGTCAAAAGGAACAGTGATTTGACCGCTTCGCGCTTTCCTGGAGATCCTCTTGGAGGCCTCTTGGGCCGTCTTGGAGACCTCTTGGGCCGTCTGAGGCCATCCTGGAGCCATCGTCGGCCGTCTTGGTGGCTTCGTGGGCGGACGAAGAGGCATCCTGGACCCTCGTGAGCCCTCTTGGAAGCCATCTTTGACCATCCTGGGCGAACTGACAGGCAGTATTGGCCTATCTTGACCAGCTTGGAGGCCATCTGGCAGCCAGCTTGGGCGGAAGAGCCCCTGCCTCCCATCTCCGGGCGAGCTTTCCCGATGGCCGGCCTGCTGGGCCGAGACCCCACGGGGAGTTGTCCAGGCCAAAAAAAACATCCGTTTGGCACGCCGTGCACTCTTGTGGCAAGGCGAAAGGGAGCGGCGGATCTGGTGGCCTTGGGCCCATCCTGCCACCGTGCCTGGGTTGTAAGGTCAGGGGCGTCCTTGATGCCAATGACGATCTCTCGGGCGGTCTCGCGGATGCCTCTTGGAGGCGAGTTCGGGGGTGGTTTTGGCCGTCTTGGGGGCCTCTTGTTACCTGATTTGGGCCTTTCGGGGCCGCTTGGGCGCACCTCGGGGGTTTCTGGGGAGATCTTGGGGCAATCTTTGGGCGGAGGGCTCAACATGCCAGTTCGTGTTCTCGCTCTTGGGCATCTCTTGGGGCCGTCTTGGGTGCCTCTTGGGCCCTTCAGGCGGGCTCTTGGGCCTTTTGGGGGTGATCTTGAGCGCGGCCGTCTTGGACGCTCTGAAGACCGAAAAAGCTTTCATGCGACAGCCATACAACAACAATTGTATTTGGATGATTTGGGCATCTTGGGCCCCCCATCCAGTGCATCCCAGGCGGCCCAAGAGGCGCCCAAGAGAGCTCCAGGACGGTCCACGGGGCCAATGTTGGACATGAGGCCACGCCGGGATCCCTCCCCCGAGAGCGCCAGGGAGCGCCCCACAGCGCACAGAAAGCTGGGCTGTGGGCTCGTCAAAGAACTTTTGCAGAACGCAGCACCGAGAACTCGAAGGGATCCGACACTCAAACTCGTGCCTCCGGGCAAGACGGCGGATGACGGGAATCGCGCTTAGAAGGTCTTGGCTCGAGCGATTGTGGCAAAGTTTCCCGTGTCAGCGGGGTCGCAAGCCCCCGCGCAGCATGATTGCAGATCGATCGATGGCGGGACATGTTTCGTCTCTCTTCTTTCTGCGCGCCATCGCAAGCCTGATTGTTCTACTCTGGAGGGCCGAGCGATCGGTGGCGGCACGACCACCATGGAGCCCCATGCCGTCCAACGACGACTACGACGGGGGCGAGCCAGCGCAAAGTTTGGGCACATCCTACAGTACCTACCGCGCCGCGCTCGCCAGAGGGCGGGCGGGTACTGGGGCGACCGCCTAACTTGGGATACAGTGGCGAACCGTTGCAGCTGGATCCCACACAACTTCCCTGTGCTCATGCCTCACCATTACAGTGGTTGGGCCAGGAACAGCCTGGGTTCTACAGTTTTGTGATTTCAGTCGTGGTGGTGCATCATTGCTTCTACATCATTGTCTCAACTGGGTTCATTGGCTGGTCATTCGTCGCCGTATTGTACGTGTCGCACCAGGTAGTATCAGAGCAGGTGGCTGGTGACTTTGAGTTTGACTCGGCTGGCCGCTACGACGCTCGCCCTGTTACACTTTCCGTGCGCTCAGTTGTCTCTTGTTCTAGTGTATTCGCATTGAGGCGCATGACGTTGCCACATTTGCTCTGCTGGGAAGGGCGGTCTGCCCTCCATGCGTGTCGCTTGCGCCTGCCTTCTGCGCTCTCCCTCTCTGCTCGTTCCCCACCGCGGCTGCAACGGCCGGCCGCCTGTCTCGTGGCCAGAGGGCCATGGCCAGTCGCGCGTGCCTGCCACCAGAGGGCGGTAGCCACGCGTGGTGTATCCTAGATACACATGCGCGCGGGTCACCCCAGCGCGGGTAGGCCTGGTCGAGGGCTCGCGAGACATCTGAATTAGGTTTACGTTTTCGAAAAGCGCGCTTAGACTCGAAGAGTCGCGCGATGGACGTGGGTTGCCGGCCTGGATGGGGAACTGTTCATCAAGGGGGGGGGCCCTGTGGTGGCGGGATCGCTCAGTGATTCGCGACGTGGCCGATGATGGGCAACGCGCTCAGACTCGAAAAATCGCGCGATGGACGTCGCACGCTGGCCCGGAGGGGCAATATCTACCAAATGGAGGGGTCCATGGGAGCAGTGGCGGCGGGGTGGCTCCGTGGACGGGGCGTGGCGGATGGCGGGAAGCGCGTCAGACTCGAAAAGTCGCGCGATTGATCTTGCATTCTGGTCCAGAGGGGAAATATCTATCAAGTGGATGGGGTCCATTGGAGGAGTGGTGGCGGGGTCGCTCCGTGGACGGGGCTGGGCCAGAGGGGGGGGCGTCTATCAAGTGGAGGGGTGCCCGGGGGGGGGAGTGGCGGCGGGGTCGCTCCTCCAGACTTGCGCGGCGGATTCGAAAAGTAAGCGTTTCGCCAGAGTCACACAAGCGATCTGTTGGAGGCCATCGTTTGAAACGCATCATGCTATAACTTCGAGCTTCGCCTGAGACGTTGTCGGAGAATGGAAGGTTGAACTCGCTGGCGAAACCTTCGGGTATTCGATAACAGCGATCGCGTGGGAGACATCCTCAAGTAATGATGTGTTTCAGTAGCCGTTGTACGACATTTGTTTTCGGGGCGCTCTTGGGGGACTTCCAAGATGGCCCAATAAGCAACATCATTGGAAAACCACTGGTTATACAATGTTTGTGTTCTAAAAGTAAACGTTTCGCTAGTTATCTTCTCAACCAATGCCTTCGGGCGCGTCTTCGAACACAACGGACCAGGATGAGCATGCCGATGGTGACATGCATGCTGGTAGCTATGACGATACTAAGTAAGTATGATGATGATGTTGATGCCGCTGATGATGCTGAAGCTGATGCTTGCGCTGATGCTGTTGGTGTTGCTTGTGGTGTTCATGCTAATGTTTACGGTAGTGATGTTCTTGCTGCATTGCTTCTGACACATCTGCCGCGGACAAGCTTCGATGTGACCACCTGTACAAGCAATGGCGCGGTAGCGATCCCCCATTAGGACGCCGGTGCCGTCGCGGAGGAGACGAGCACCGCAGTGGTCCGGCCCAGAGTGACGTCAATCCGTTGCATCTGTGGTGGTGCTTTTGCCGACGTGCTGCTGCTGATGGTGGTGGTGGTGACGATGGCGATGATAAGGTGATGGTGGTGTCGCTGATGGTGCTGGTGACGATGATAATGGTAAAAATGATGACGAACGTGAGGGAGAGATGGAGGAAACGGGAGGAGTGCAGAATCGTGACGAGGAAAACCAAGGGCTTGTGAGCGTTCTGGGAGCGCGTGTCCATCCATATCCCTTGTGGTCGTTCCGAGAATTTGCCCACATTACAGTTGATCGTGATGATGCTGCGCGAGCTTGCACAATTTGTCGTTTTCACGCGTTCCCCGCGCCTGTCAGGAAAGGCTTCCTTGTTCAAGCATTACGCCTGATCCTCACAAACATGATGTGTTCGCAACCCGCTGTTGCACAGCCGTGCGTTTCACCCGAAACAACCTTCAGAGTTGGGTAAGTTGACCGTTTGCTTGATCATCAAAACGGGGGTTTTGCCAGAGACATCCTCGACATAATGAGATGTCAACAGAGCTGCGCCATTGCCTTCCGTAACCATTTGGGCTCAAGCTGTGTCGGCACAGGCTCAACTTCGAGCACCTTCAGGATGCGCTGCTAAACAATACCGCTGACATCTTAAGTCATGGTGGTCGTGCGAAGGGTGCGCTTCTTCTGCTCTGTGCATCCCATGATTCGTGGTCAGCATGTGCACACTGCCCGCCGCCTGGCAAAGGGCATGTACTGTCTGCACATCCCGGAGGCCGCATGACAATCCGGGAGCTGGCATCTTCGCGGTCTTACGCGCGCATCCGCCTCTTCTTCAGAAGTTTGTCGGGACGATCGTCGCATCGGGAACATGCGGGTCGTCACGTTGTTTAAGGTTTCCTTGGTCACACGTCGTATCCCAGTACTAACAGTGCGACATGTGCGCGCATACCCCCC
The DNA here is from genome assembly GCA_963575745.1 of Prorocentrum cordatum. Lineage (NCBI taxonomy): Eukaryota > Dinophyceae > Prorocentrales > Prorocentraceae > Prorocentrum > Prorocentrum cordatum. Next base: position 37,982 of record CAUYUJ010006211.1, on the reverse strand, counting down.
GACGAATCTCACGCCACAGAACTGGCCAGAACAACCACATCTAACAGGGTGGCTGACACATTGTGCTTCCCACATGAGCGATGCAACTTGAAAAGATGATGACACGCTTCAGTGCTGTAACCCTGTCAATCTTCAAGTCCGACGAATGTCTTGCGACAAGAGCACATCGTTCTTTCCTGGGCAAGACGACCGCATTTTGTCAGACCTCCCTGGCTTTCAAAGGGGACCTTGCAGTTGCATTCAACAGCGTAGCGAAGCTAGCCTATGGTGGGATAGTATAAGTTGTCCACGAATTCATGTGCTTCTTCATGTTCAGGAGCTAGGGGATGTTCCGTGGTATTGCGACTGCACGGATGAGACGTTCTGGAATTTGTTTAACCAGTTCAAAATTGACCACAGATTGAACCACCCAAGTTCAGAGTATATACCAGGGCCAGGTTTATTTCTCATGGGCAAGTTTACACCGCATGACTTGGAGATATTCATCTTAGGGGTGAACCGGTTCTAGGCAGAACTGCAGCAGGTTGAGCAGACGTTTGGCAAGAACATATTGTGTGGCAGTCGTGAGAGGGAGACGGCCACGTTGTTTTCCCTAGCGTCACGGATCGTGCGGAGCGGTTCGCAGACGAGCCTCCCTTGGGGTGGCACCCGACACAACGCTACCTTGGGCGTCCGACTGGCCAGACGTGGGCCGACGTTCGATTGGTGCCCAGGCCCAGCTCGGCCAATGCTGCCTCTGCTTCACATGTGCATGCCTCTCCTCCCCTTGCTTCCCATCCTCCGCCGGCGGCTATCTTTTCCCGCCCGTGAAGGTCCGAACGGCCCCCGTCGCGCTTGCGCGAGACCTGCGTCATCGACCCAAGTGCAGACAAGACGTGTCGGCGTAGCCCAGCTTCGAACTCTCAGCACAAGGAGTCGTTTGCCTGAGTATAGGTTTGCTTGGCGTTGAACTGTGCGCTGTGCCCAGCTGTACCAATACACACGCATATACATTGATACCCACCGAGCGCTGTTGAATTGTACTCTAGCGGCTTGTCTCACGATCGTGCCAATGCATTTCTGAGGCACACAGGCCTCATCCTCCTCGCAGCCTGGGAATGCCTCATTGTTCAGATGGCCACGCGCCTCCTGTCTGGCACTCTGCAGTCCGTCCCCATTCGTGCCCCCCCGCGTGAGGAGGAGGAGGAGGAGGAGGAGGAGGAGGAGGAGGAGGAGGAGGAGGAGTTTCCCTGTCTCTTCTCGTCTGTCCTTCGCCTTCCCCTGCCCCCCTTCCGTGCCATCCGTCCGAGGAGGAGGAGGAGGAGGAGGAGGAGGAGGAGGAGGAGGAGGAGGAGGAGGGAGGAGGGAGGAGGAGGAGGAGGAGGAGGAGGAGGAGGAGGAGGGCTTCTCCTCCGCTCGCTCGGACCTCGGCGTCCGGCGTGGGCCCGCCCTCGCCCCGGAGGGCGGGGTCCTCCCCCCCCGGGGGGGAGGCGCCGAGCCCCTGCCGTGGCGGCGGCGGCGCGGAGCGCGCGCCGCCGGGGGCAGTGCCGAGGCGGACGCCGTGGCCTCCAGCGAAGGATTGCAAAAAAAAACATACAAAAAAACAAAAAATAAGCCGAGGACTGCAGTGAAGAAACAGGTCTTCTTCTTCTTTGCGAAGGATAGCAAACAAAAAAAAAAAACAAAAAAAAACAAGATTGCAAAAAAACGAAGGATTGCAAAAAAGACGGATTGCAAAAAAGCGAAGGATTGCAAAAAGGATTGCAAAAAAAGCGAAGGATTGCAAAAAAACCCGGATTGCAGAAAATAACGAAGGATTGCAAAAACACCCGGATTGCAGAAAGGATTGCAAAAAACCCGTTTTTTTTGCAATCCGGGTTTTTTGCAATCCTTCGTTCAAGTGGATCCCATCCATCTGTCCCCCGCACCGGGCCAATGTCTGAGCGGGGCTGGACCCGAACGCCGTCTTGCTGGACTTCGGCGGTGTGTTATGCTGCTCGTTTGGGGAGGGGGGGGGGTGCCGGAAGGCAGGTGGAGCAAAACGGAGAGCATGGCGAACACAGCACGAAACACGACGTTTAGGTCCAGCCCTGATTTTGAGTGGAAGATAGTGCAGGAGGAGTTGGCTAGACAATTTGGACGACGGGCGTCTTTATCACCCCCTGCCAGCGCCACTGTGTGTTGATACAGTTGTTGGTCATGTGGCCGGCAGTTGAGGGGACAACGCAGAGCTGCGCTATCGCCTCTCATGTTAGTATAGACGCTCTTGCTGGAGACATCCTCAGGGACTGAACATCAGCACGGCAGACCATCGCAGTTGTATTATGTTTCACGCCGTTTCTAAAAGTGCCCAGTTCGCTATGGATATCCCCGTAAAACTGATGTGTTCCCAACGTCGTCTTGGTATTGCTTCTGAAGTGCAACGTGGATCGCATTCCAGGAACGCAGGGCGAGTTGGACGTTTCTGCTGAATATGTAACAGACCTAGCTCGAAAAGATGGAATGTTGAAAGAGCTGCTCTAAGACCCCTTCTGTTAAACATGAAGCGGTTGCTCGAGACATCCCCATGACGCAGAGAATGTAAACTCGCTGGTGAAACCTTCGGATCTTCGAAAAGGGCGCTCTCGCCTTGAGTCACGACATCTTTGGGGCACACTCTTTGACCCTTGGGGGACCCCCAAGATGGCCCAATAAACGAAATCATTACAAACTATTGGTGTGGCAATGCGTTTGTTCTAACGTATGCGTTTCGCTCGAGATATCTCCTCAACAATACCTTCGGTTGGGTCGTAGATCACATCAAATTATGGCGCGTTGATGATGCCGACCCTGAAGATTGCGCTGGTGCTGCTGGCGACGACTGATGTTGATGATGATGGTGGTTCTGGTGATGATGCTCTTGCTGGTGACGGTGCTGATGATGGTGATGATGATGACGGTAACACTGCGATGGTGATGTCGGTGATGTGATAGTGACGGTGATGGTGATAGTGACGATGCGCAGCTCTTCGCTATCACGCGCTTCTTGTTCACGTCAGGAAAGGGTTGTGGTCCGAGCCCCATTTGGAGCTGCCCCCGAGCGCAGCAGTTTCGCTCAAGAGGGCTCCCAATTCTGAATGGGGCTCGGGGTGCCCTGACGGGCGCGGTGGCTGAGGTCCTTGTCTTCTCGTTGTTCGCCCATCTCAAGATGCACTTTGGACATCTGCCAGCCTGTTTTTTCAACCCGCGGCCCTGCAGGTCTCGACCGCTGCTTTGTTGGTAATGGTTCGTCCCAGCTCTGTTTTTGATGGTCCTGGGTCCCTCAGCGGACCCAAGAGCTTGAAATCGAGGAGAAAATGCCGGTTGGAAAAATTTCATCGTCGGAGGTTAGGGACTGAGCACGAGGGAAACATACCCTGGGCGGCTTGAAGTACGACCAAGGTCACCGGGATATCTCTCTGGAGAACGTGCTCCTCAACGGCGACGATGTGCGCCTGATGGACTTCGGGCAGGCCGTGCGATCCCACTCGGAGGCCGGGCGGGAGCTGCGGTATTTCCGGTATTTTGGCCAGGCGGGCAAGGACCAGGCGAAGAGAACTGTACACATACACACCGGTCCTGGCCATCCTCAGCTCAGGATCGGTGCATTGGCCTCCCCGGCCGAGCCAGGAGGGCGCAGTCACGGATGCTGGGCCCAGGATGGAGCAGCCGAGGGTCGGAGCATACTCCAGATTTCGTCATAAGAGGGAGGGGGTCTGGACCCTCCAAGACAAGCCATTTCAGACCCCCCCCCCGTGGGAGAACCCTCCGAAACACCGCCCCCAGACCCCCCCCAGGCCCTCCAGGATCGCCTGGAGGAGACCCCCCCCCGAAATGCCCTTTATTACGAAATCTGGAGTACGCGCTCGTCTCGTTCCTGGGAAGGACTACTACCGGCCCTGCAACATGTACGTGCCAGCGGCTCCCCTCGAGTGGGTGGCGCCCACCGGCAGCAGCGGCGGCCAGGTCGTCTTCTACCCTGGCAACGGGTATCCCCGGCGGCCTGCGGCGGGTCCCGCCGCCTTTTTGGGGCTGGCCCAGCCCGTCCTCAGGAGGGGAAAAATACATGCAGACCCAATTGATCGTCGATTCCCACAAGAAATATAGGAAAATATGGGAAGTGGGGGGGGGGAAGACAAGAAACCCGAGAATATGGGGAAATGTGGGGAATCCTGTCGTTTGTGTGTGTATATATATATATATATATATATATATATGCGTGCGTGCGTGCGTGCGTGCGTGCGTGCGTGCGTGCGTGCGTGCGTGCGTGCGTGCGTGCGTGCGTGTGTGTGTGTGTGTGCGTGTGTGTGTGTGTGTGTGTGTGTGTGTGTGTGTGTGTGTGTGTCTGTGTCTGTGTGTGTGTGTGTCTGTGTCTGTGTCTGTGTGTGTGTGTGTGCGTGCGTGTGTGTGTGTGTGGTGTGTGTGTGTGTCCGAGGGCCCCTTCATCTTGGGCTGGCCCAGCCCTCCGGGAGGCGACCGTTTCGGGAGCGCACCGGAAGCCGTGGCGTGTGGCACCTCGTCGCCCCGAGGCACGCGGCGCGGCACGCCCTTCCCAGACCCCCTCGGGCAATGGACAGGTCATGACGTTACCAGCCTGGAACATATCCCTATCCCCATGCTGGGCACCTCCTAATCGAGGGCGAATCCCTACGAGTGTCATCGCCTTTGGCGTGTCAATCTTAGGGATAGGGATACGTTCGAGGCTGGTAATGACGGGAGGTTTTTTTGCTATCTTCGGCCTCTGGGGGCCCTTACTGGCCCTCGGGACCGTCAAGGAACGACTCGGGATGAAAAACTGGTCCCGGGGAATGGGTCGAGATTTCCAGGGGTCGACGTAATGAAATAATCACGGCGTCGGGGGTCTGGGTTCCGTGTCGAGTCTGTACATCTCTTCTCGTCCTCGGCATCGACTCTTTACAGTCTTGATGTTCCCTCGTCTGCGCGTTCTTTTTGCACCATCTTCTCTCTCAGTTCCGGCTCCCTTCTCCTGCCGCATCTTCTGTGTGGCACAGGTTGGGGCAGCGTCCAAGTGGCCGTCACATGTGACACCTCGGCGGTCTTCAGGCTGTTTCCAACTACTGCGAAGCCGCGGTGGGGCAAAGTAGGAGGAGGGAAATGCTGATAATGGTGATGACGATGAGGAGAGAAGGAGAAGGACTGTTGCGGACGAGGGGGTGTGAAACATGATGATGGTGGTGATGCTGGTGGCAATGTTGATGGTAATGATAAGGGTGATGGTGATGGTGATGGTGATGGTGATGGTGATGATGATTGTGGTGGTGGTGGTGGTGGTGGTGGCGGTAGTGGTGATGATGGGGATGATGAGGAGAAGAAGGGGCGAAGGATGAGGAGGCTAAGGAGGGGGAGGAGGACGGGCAGCAAGAGGAAAGTCGTCACCTCTGACTCCTCATGGGGGCTTATTTGGGCCGTCTTGCCGTCTGGCATTGTTTCGGCCAGCTTCAGCCCTCTCGGACCGTGCTGGGGCGCTCCTGGGCCGCACTGGGGCTCCCTTTGGCCGCCTTCAGCCTTGGGAGCCTCTTGAGCCTGTCGTGGGGGGCTCTCTCCTGGACGCCTCGGGCCATCTTTGGGGTACCTCTGAAGGCCCTCGTGGGCCCCCGAGCTCCGTGGGGCCGTCCTGGACCGTCCGAGGGCCCCCTCAGGAATTTCAACGGTGGGCCATCAATGTTGGGCGCGTCGAGACCGAGCGCACGTGGACGGATCTTCGCCCAAAGAGTATGGAAAGCGAGCAGCATCGAGCGACAGCAGGAAGCCCAATGGATTCGATGTCTGGTCTCTCGTGGGCCTCCCGCCGGGCGTCTTCGGGGTGCCTTGGGGCCTGTTCGAGGCCTCTGGGGGTTGCTTCGGAGCGTCTTGGGAGCTGGTGGGTGCCTTTGGGGGCAATGCTGGGCCACTTTGGCGGCCTCGGGTGGCATTCCCGGGCCACTCCGGAAGGCTCGGACAGCCCTGGAGACCGCCGGGCAAACGCCGGGCCTCCCAGGAAGCCTCGGGAAGGGATGGGGGGGATGCGTGCGGCGATGTGCGTCGAGAGCTGATAATCCTCGGGACGCGTGGAGCGTTCCAAGAAGGGCCTTGCCTTCGAGGAGCGAGGGAGTTGCCATCCCTGCCTCGGCGGAGGGCCGGCGTAGGGCGGCGGAAGTAGACCGAGGCCGCCTTCGTCGGCGGAAGGCTGGCGGAAGGCGGCGGAAGTAAAAGGTGCGCCCGCAAGAGGTGACAACATTTTTCGGAGGTTGATACACCTTAGGCGATGCTTAAGAAAACTTAAGTTTTCGGCCAGAGTCTCGATTATTCTTAACGTTTCAATGTAAATCTTAAAATTTTGATAGAAATTTTGGGTTCTTATTCAAGTTCTGAGACCATGAATTTCTTAACCCATGATTTCTTAACCATTTCGCGTGGTGTAGGCCTCCTACCTTGACACGTCGATTCAGGAATTGACCGTGTTCGGTTCGCGAGAGGGCGTCGCGGCCGTCATGTTTGCGGGTCCAGGTCCGTCGGTTTCTGCCCCAGGCCGTTTTCACTAGGGGGAGGTTTACTGAAGGGAGGTTTGTCCACCGCCGAATTTTGGGGATCGGGGTTTCCGGAACCGACAACGTATTAGCCCAGCGCGCATTTTAACCGTTCGGCCGCTCCGACAGCACGCAGCCCGTGCCGGCCCGCCTTGCGCCGCATGTGTCGTGTTGGAAGGGCTGCGGTGAGCAGACACGCGTGGGCGCGAAGACTCTCTTCTCTCTGGGGATCATCGAGGCAGGGGGGGTTGGGAGTTCATGGACACGTTGCCAGACAGCACTTGGCATTTTAACACGCCCCCATAGCACAGGCACAATGGCTCCTGTCCCTTGTGCTTGTCTTCCTCCTCGTTATCCTCCTGCTTCCCTCGCTGCCCTTCCCCGTTCTCCACTCTGTCACCCTCGTCATTCGCCGCCCTGTCGTCGTCATCATCCCTCTCTGCTTGCCCCCCGTGCGAGCCAAATGGACAACCTCGGCGCTTCCCGCTCCTGTTTGATCAGGTGCTCGCGCGCCCAAGCCGTGCAGGCACGGTGGCGGATTGTGAAGGCCTGACGGCCGGTGCCGCCGACCCTGAAAGACATCGACGACGACCAGGAGGGGGAGGAGGAGGAGAAGGAGGAGGAGGAGGAGGATGAAGAGGAGGAGGTGGAGATAAGGAGGAGGACGAGGAGGAGGAGGAGGAGGAGAAAAGGGACTTCCCCCTGGGACCCCCCCTGGGGAGCCCAAGTCGTGCAGGCACGGTGGCGGATTTCTTCTGCGAGGTGGCTCTGCCGCCGGACGCGGTGCCGGGCGAGCGCTGCACCGTGGAGCCGGCGGGATACCACGTGCGGCCCGCGGACGTCTTCGCGTGCGCGGTCTGCGCGTTCATCCTGAGCACGAGCTTGCCGCCCTGGAAGGCTCCAGGGGGCAGAGTTAAGTCGGGTCTGTCCCTCTGCAGGGGGGATGTTTTACAACAGTTTTAAAGTCGTATGGGGGCGATTTTGTTGACCATTTCTGCTTTTGTCTGTATTTGTTTGAATATTTGGTATTCTCCGTCCGAAATTCCACTGTAGGGGGACATGCCCGACGTAAAGGCAGAGCGGGGCCAGATGAGAGGAGCGGTGGTTGGACTTCGGGGGCCCCCTCGTCGCCACGGGTCGGACGCAGCTCGGGAAATGTCTGGTGCGCCTGCATGGGCCTCAGGAGGGTTCCGGCGGCCGATTCTGTGAGCTTCCGTCGTGTCTCGCCTCGCCCTGCTCGGAAGGGAGGCACTGCGACACACGCGTGCGTGCAGTTCCGGAGGCCCGCGCGGAGTTCCCGCGCTGGCGCATGGACGCCCCCGCCCTGGTGGCGCCCGGGGCCGGCCCCGCGCGCCAGGGGGGGGGGGTCCTGAAACGACGCGAAGATCGGGACAAAGTCGGATCGGGATAACTCGAAATCTCTGAGAATCGGCGGGTTTGGAGGATGTCTTGGGCGCCGCGGCCGCTCCAGAGCGTTCCGGAACGCTCTGAGAGCGCTCCGGGACGCTCTGGAGCGATCTATACCCCGATCCTGGCCCTGTTTTAGGTCCAGGGCCGATCCCACGTCGAGCGCGGACCTCCGAGAGCTTCTGCTCACGCAGCTCGCCCCCCTCCTGCAGCGCACGTACAGTTGAGGCTGCGGGCGCCGGGCAGGCAGCCGCCCCCCAGCAGGTAGGCCCGACGGGCCTCGACGGGCCCCCCCGAGCAGCCCGGAGCGGCCTCGACACCCCCGCGCGCCGCATCGGTTTGCTCGGGGGGCCTGTTGACTTGGCATCGCTCGGACGTGTGCATCTTTTCTCGGCGAGAACCATCGAGGACCATCCTGGACCATCGAGCAGCAAACACACGCACGAAACCGACAAATGCACGGGACATGGACGTCCGAGCGACGGCAAGTGGAGGCCAGCCGGGACTTCCGGGGGGGGGGGGCGGGGCTGTCTGCGCTCCGCCCGGAGCCTGGCCAAGCTCCGGCGTCATGTGCTTCGCGACGTCGAGCCCCAGAGGTCTCGACCGATTCCCCAGGGCCAGTTTTGCATCCCGGGTCGCTTCTCGAAGGCCCCGGTGCTGGGCGAGGGCCCCTTGAGGCCGAACGTAGTAAGGAACCGCCCGTCACGATCCGGTTCACGACGGGAGGGGGCATCTGGGCGAGCTGGAGCAGTTGTGGTGCCGACGTGCCCGTTCCCCGCGAGGTGGCGCACCCGAGCGACGGAACCTTCAAGTGGGTCTGCAGGAGCGGCATCGTGGCGCTGCTGCGGGCCTGGGGCCACGAGCTGGCGCCGGAGGTGGAGGACTTCATGGCGAGGGCCATGAACATGGACGCCTCCCAGCGGCCAACCTCGGACGCCCTCCTCGAGCACGCGTGGTTCGAGCCCATCAGGCGCGAGGGCGTAGAGGGCACCTAGCTGGGCCGCCCGGGAGGGCAATGGCGCGGAAGCCGCCGCGCGGAGGCCGGGGTGCGCCGAGGCGGTCTTCTGCGCAGGCAGGGGTGCCCGGCAGCGTGCCGCACGCCGCTCGCTCTCTCCGGCCGCCCCTCCCCCCCCCCCTTCGGGGCGGTGGCCGCCGGTGTTCCCTCTCTCGCTCTCCTTCCCCGGCGGGGCAGGCGTCGACCAGGCAGGAGCCCTGGCTCGGCAGGTAGCGGCACGCAGGATGCCAGGGCAGGCTAGCCGTCCCATGTTGCCAAAAGGCCTCGGTCCAGGCGCACAGCCTGCGGTGGCTCACCTGCCTCCTGCTCACGGTCCTCCTCACCCCGCCTCCTCCTTCACAGCTGCCCTCATCCTCCCGACGCTCAGTAATCCGCCATGCCCATTCGACAGTTAGACCTACTCTCCTCTCTCCCCTGAACATTCGCCCCTGAGCACGCGCCCGCCCGCTCCCACGTCTTCCGTGTACTGAAAGTTTGACACACGCACGCATTCACATTATCAACGCAACAGAGGGTGAGACGTATTCTCAATTCGGTGTTACCTTGGGCTTCTCATTTGTTGTTGGAGAAGCTGGTTGATGCCAGACCCGGTCGCGCCAGGGTTCCACAGGATTCCCCTGATTTTGTTCTCAAGGGGGTTCCCCAGGAAATCCCTGGTCTGATTTCCTGACAGGGCGTTGCGCAGGAATGTTTGGTTTTGTACCCATACATGGCGTTGCGACAGGTTGCTCTGTGTTGCTGTCTTACAAGTCCTTCCTCGGGATTCCTTGGTCTTCCTCACAAGCAAGGTCTTGAGGGCGTGAGTTCCCTGGTCTTGTTCCTTGCCTCCCTTCCCTGGGTTCCCTGGTCTTGTTCTTCGGGTACCCCGGTCTTGTTCTTTGCTTGGATTCAGGTTCCCACGGTCTTTGCTTCCTCGGGTTCACCGGTCTTGTTAATCGGGTTCCCCAAGAATCTTGGTCGTGTTACTTGCTTGGGTTCCTCGGGCTTGTTGGTCCTTTCCCTCGGGTTATAGCAAAGCAGTGCCAAGCAAGGCCAAGCAACGCCCAGCAATGCACAGAATTCCATTCCCAAACAGTGCTTGCGTTCAGGGGATCCTTCTTACGTCACCAAAGATGCGGACGGTTCGGGCGAGGATCTTCGACGTTCCGTCTCGTGGCCGTCTCGTGGCCCTCTCGTGCGCTGGGTGGGTCTGACGAGGCCTTTGAAAGGCTGCCTCCCGTGGCCGCCTCGTGCGCTGGCTGGGTCCGGCGAGGATGCTCGCCACGCTGCGGCCCGTGGCCGCCTCGTGGCCGCCTCGTGGCCGCTGGGTCTTTCTGGCAAGGTTTCGCCACGTTGCCGCCCTTGGCCGCCTCGGTGCGCTTGGTGGGTCCGGCGGGGTTTCGCCACGTTGCCTCCCGTGGCCGCCTCGTGGCCGCCTCCAGCACAGCGCAGCTGACTCCACGCAGCTTGCACCACATAGCTCATGCGTCCACAGTGGAGTACGCTGCCGTATTGGGTCCACGCTGGCTAATAGTGGATCTTGGTCGAGGAGCCCCT
>CAUYUJ010006211.1:10000-25000 GCA_963575745.1 Prorocentrum cordatum | reverse complement strand
ATCATGATGGTGATGATGATGGTGATGATCATGATGTTGATGGTGAGGATGATGACGCTGATGATGATGATGATGATGATGGTGATGCTGATGTCGATGGTGATGGTGATGCGTATGGTGATGATGAGGATGTTGATGATGCTGGTAGTGATGATGTTGATGATGATGATGATGATGATGATGATGATGATGATGATGATGCAGATGGTGGTGTTGATGATGATTATGATGCTCACGGTGATCACGATGATCATGATCACCTCGGTGGTCACGATGATAACGATGATCAAGATGCCGATGCCGATGCGGGTGCAAGGGCGGACGACGACTGCACGTGGACACGGGCGCGGGGTGGGGGCGGGGAGGGCAGGGGATCCCTGAGATGCGACGTTGCGAGCCAATGCAGAATCGCAAAACAAATTCGACTCGAGCCCCATCCCCAGACCCCCTCGCATTGACGACGGGAGGTTTTTCATTATTTTCTGCCTCCGGGGCCCCTTACCAGGCATCGGGACCGGCGAAAAGCGTCTCAGGATGAAAAGCTAGTGGGGACGGGCGCGCCGTTTGTTCCGACGTGCTGCCTTCCGTCTTGGGGAGGGCGCCGCGGCCACAAAGGCAAACTCCGCCTCGGGCGCGTCGGTTTTGCCGTGGGGTTTGCCGCGGTGCTGGCGTCGTCTGACGCGGGACGCAGGGTGTGCCCTGGGTTTGCCTTAGTGCCATTGTCGTCCACTTGGGCGTGTCGAGAACGAACGGCTCGGCGACAGATGCAGAATCCAAAAACGCGATCGGAGCCACATCTTTCTGCTGCATGTTGCAGGCCGAGTCGATCTGCGATGGTCTCGGGGCCCACGTTCGGGCGAGTACACCTGCCCTGCAGGATTTCCAAGGTGCCCCCAGGATTTCCAAGGAGGCCGCCTCTTGGGCCAGGGGCACCTCCACCCATCGGTCGCTGAAAGTATGTGTTTTTGGAGTCCCAGATTCCAATGTACTTTAAGCGCCTTCCTACTTCAATGATCGAGTGGCTTCACCTTGTCCGTCCTCTTCAGGGGGCGGGCGGACACCCAATCTACTTTCAACGCCTTCCTACTTCATGTTTCTGCCTACTTCTTCCGACCGATGGGTAGCACCCCCCGAGGCTTTGAGGATGGGAGGGCGGGAAGCGGGCAGCTCGGAGGGCCAGCCGGGCACAGCTCAGAGGCGGGCACTTGTTCTGCCTGGTCGGACCGTCGCACGCCCTCCGTGCGCGCGCCAGTCGCGGGCCGCCCTCCTCGTGAAGGGGTCCACCTCACACTCCGCGCCCTCCTCCTCCTCCTTCCTCCTCCTCCTCCTCCTCCTCCTCCTTCTCCCCACTCCCCCTCCCCCTCCTCATCATCCCCTTCCTCCTCCTTCTCCCTCCCTCCCTTCCTGCCTCCCTTCCTCCTTCCTCCCTCCCTTCCTCCCTCCTCCTCCTCCTCCTCCTCCTCCTCCTCCTCCTCCTCCTCCTCCTCCTCCTCCTCCTCCCCCTCCCCCTTCTCCCTCCCTCCCTCCGCCCCTTCCTCCCTCACTCCCTCTTCACTTCCTCCTCCTCCTCCTCTCCTCCTCCTTCTCCTCCTCCTCCCGCTCCCCCTCCCCCTCCTCCTCCTCATCCCTCCTTCTCCTCCTCCTCCTCCTCCTCCTCCTCTCCCTCCCTCCCTCCCCTCTCCCTCCTCCCTCCCTCCCTCCCTCCTCCCTCCCTCCTCCCTCCCTCCCTCCCTCCCTCCCTCCCTCCCTCCCTCCCTCCCTCCCTCCTCCCTCCTCCCCACTCCCCCTCCCCCTCCCCCCCTCCTCCTCCTCCTCCTCCTCCTCCTCCTCCTCCTCCTCCTCCTCCTCCTCCTCCTCCTCCTCCTCCTCCTCCTCTCCTCTCCTCCTCCTCCTCCTCCCTCCTCTCCTTCTCGTCGTCCTCCTCCTCCTCCTCCTCCTCCTCCTCCTCCTCCTCCTCCTCCTCCTCCCTCCCTCCCTCCCTCCCTCCCTCCCTCCCTCCCTCCCTCCCTCCTCCCTCCCTCCCTCCCTCCTCCTCCCTCCTCCTCCTCTTCCTCCTCCTCCTCCTCCTCCTCCTTCTCCCTCCATCCCTCCCTCCCTCCCTCCCTCCCTCCCTTCCTCCTCCCCTCTCCTCCTCTTCCTTCTCCTCCTCCTCCTCCTCCTCCTCCTCCTTTTCCTCCTCCTCCTGCCTGCTACGACCCCCCACCCCTCCCTCCACATTCCTTGCCCCCATGCCACGGCCGGCTTGGCAGAGGCGGTAACAGGGGAGAAAGCAGTGCGTGGTGTGGTTGGACGTTCAGTCCTTGGGACGCGAACGTTGTCTTCGCGCGCAGATGGGGCAAGTGACCTCAGGCGCGATTGTCTGCGCGCCACGCGCGGGACAGGCCAAGGTGGTCCTGGCCAGTCTTAGTTATGAGACGAACCGATTGTGCTGGCTGCTTGTGCAACGAGCCATAGTCGTCCTGTTTTCGGCCTGGAGTGTCGCTTCAGCTGGGGGCGTGCGCGGGGGAGGATAGGCGCGGTGAAACCAAATTGCTGGCGGCGGGATGAGGCTGAGGCCAGTTGGATATCATGGAGAGGCAAAGGCGGGGCGGAAAGACAAGGGGGTTAAAACGTGAGCTGACCGGGCATGGCGTTGCAACGGTTGACTGGGGCGCGTGGCGTGTCGCAGCCCTCAAATTTGAGTGGGAGTTGCCGGGTCGCACCGGCACGGCTGCACCCGTGGTTCAAGCCCGTCGCGGCTCACCCTACGCCCTCAACAAGGCATCTGATTTAAACCCGCCTCACCACCTTGGCCCCATCCCTATGACAGCGGCGTTGGTGAGCAAGGGGGGTGAGGGGGGCCCCCGGGGGACGGCCGCGGAGACGGCGGAGCCCGGGGGGAGGGAGAACGAGTTTATAGTAGAAAGGTTGGGGGAGGGATGAGGATGACAATAGCGCGGGCGTGCTCCCGCGCTCTCTAGTGCGCCGCGCCAGAGGCCACGCGGGGCCATTGCGAGGTGCGCGACCACGTCATGGCGCTGGCGCGCCTGGCCGATCCCAGCGCCGAAACCGAAGCTCCCAGGCTGATACCGTCAGCACCATTGCTTCGCCCTGCAGATGTTCTGGCCAGCGTGGCCCTCGTGGGTTGTCTGGCAGCTCTGGATGTTGGCGCGAGCAGCCCGGAAGCACAAGGCGCTGGCGAGGGCTGCTGCAACGCGATGCATGCCCGGAAGCTCGACGACTACCGCGGCCACCTCACGGAGCTGGCGGCGGCGGGCCATGCGCATGCGTGCTTATAGTGTGGTTGGCCTACGGCCGCGCCCACCCGGAGGCGCAGGCGACTCTGCGGACGCTGGCGCTGCGGTCTGCGCGGCGCCGTGGGCTGCGCTGCCACCGCGCGCTGCGGCTGGCCCAAACCAGCCATTGGCTCGGTCATCTGTCTGGCGCCGGTCAGCGGCCATGGTCCACGCGCGCCTTCCCGAGCTGTCGCCAAGGAAGGAGTGCTTCCCCTTCGGCGAGGCGACGCCGGCCTGGGCGCGGGCTTGAGGCTGGCGCGCAGGCTCACGTCCATTTAGGGGGGGAAAAGGGGCCACGGCGAGAGGTGCTGATGACTGGGCCCCGCCTTTCAGTGCCTCCCCTGAAGTTCTCGTTGGTGTTGTCGGTGGCTGGGTAGGCGCAGGCGTGGGTGCAGGCTTGGGCGTCCTCGAATACCTTCGAGCGGCGTCTCCGGGCGTGGTGGATGGTGGACTCGATGTTCTGCTGCAGTTGATCTTCGCTCCGGTACGCGACTGCGAGGATGCATGGCGGTGGGGCACATAGCCGGTAGTCGTTCTCGAACCCGACTTCAGGAGAGGGCATGCCCGACCTGAGTGCAGCAGTTACGCTTCTTGCCCCTCCTGCCTCACGCCCCATCGGCCGCACCTTCTGAACGGTGCCGCTGGGGTGTCCGCCGCCTCGCGCTCCCCTCTTCCTGATCGCCGTGCTGACTTTCCCACTGGCGGCGCGGCCCCGCGGGGCAAACGATGCCGATCATGGATGGGGCGACGTCGGGCGCCTCCGGGTCGAGATGCGGCTTCCAGTCGGAGTTTGTCGCCGGCTTCGGTCTGGTCGCAGGCGTTGGTATTCACGTGTGGGTCCATAGGCTTGTTGGCGTTGTTCCTGAGCTTCGCCGCGATGGTGCCACAGTGTTCTCTGTTGGGGCTTGTCGTCGCGCTGACGAGGATGGCGGTGGTCCCGTGTCCTGGGTCGTCTCTCCATGTGCGGGCTGCGTCGCCTAGCCGGTCGATTGCCTTGGTGAGACGAGATGTCTCGTGGTTTCGAGGCCTACCGTCGAGGCTGATGAGGAGGTCGACCCTGCCAGATCCAGGGTGCCCTTGCGTCCCGCGCATCGCGACCCGTGCTTCTACGCTCAATGTGGCGGTGTGGCCCTCTGGAGGAGTCTCGTGTCCTCTCGCGTGCCCTCTGCAATCCACCCCGGCTCTAGGCACCAGGCCTGGGCCCGTGAAGTCCTCGGTCATGATGGCGGCGGCGGAGGCGTCCTTGAGCGCGGGCGCCTCGACCGCCGTGGCGCGGCGGGCGCTGCGCCTGGCCATGTCTCGGGGGGCCCCCCCCGCCCCTGTGTCCGAGGCCAGGCGGGGGGGTCCAAGCCCCCAAGTCGGGCAACGTTGTTCCTCCTCCTCCTCCTCTTGCTCTTCCTCCTCTTGCTCTTCCTGCTTATCCTCCCCCTCCTCCTCCTCCTCCTCCTCTGCCGCGGCCTCCGCCTCCTCCCCCACCTCATCTCTCTTCCTGTTCCCCCTTCGTCGTTGTCCTCCTCCTTGTCCTCCTCCTCCTCCTCCGCCTCCCCCTTCTCCTCCTCCCCTTTCCTCCTCCTCCTCCTCCTCTTTCCTCTCCTTCTCCTCCTCCTCCTCCTCCTCATCCTCCTCCTCCTCGTCCTCCCCCTTCTCCTCCTCCTCCTCCTCGTCATCCTCGTCCTCATGCTCCTCCTCCTCCTCCTCCTCCTCCTCCTCAACCTCTCCTCCTCCTCCTCCTCCTCCTCCTCCTCCTCCTCCTCATCCTCCTCCTCCTCCTCCTCCTCCTCCTCCTCCTCCTCCTCCTCCTCCTCCTCCTCCTCCTCCTCCTCCTCCTCCCCCTTCCTCCTCCTCCTCCTCCTCCTTCCTCCTCCTCCTCCTCCTCCTCCTCCTCCTCCTCCTCCTCCTCCTCCTCCTCCTCCTCCTCCTCCTCCTCCTCCTCTTTCTCCTCCTCCTCCTCCTCCTCCTCCTCCTCCTCCTCCTCCTCCTCCTCCTCCTCCTCCTCCTCCTCCTCCCCCTTGTCGCTGCCACCCGGCCGAACGCGGGCGACGTGACGGAGACGCCTCATTATGATGGGCCCCGTGGGCGGCCCAGCGGGGATTCCCGTCTCCACTGGTAGGTCCCCCCTCCCCAAAGAAGGGGGGGCGGACGAGGAGAGGAAAGAGTCGGAGGATCGCGCCGCATCGCCGCCGCATCGGCGCCGCATCCTCGGTGTGGAGCCTGTGTTCTCCACGCCGAAGTCTCCGACGCACCTCCGATGCGTCGCCGGTGCATCGCCGACGCGTCGGAGATGCCTCGACGATGCGGCGTGATCTCCCGACCCCATCCGCTCGGACCCGTCTGCGAGGCCTGTAGCGGCACGAGGGACGTTTATAGCTTGGAGTGCGTCGCGCCGCGGGCTCTGGCCCGCCACGCCGCGGCGCGGCGCGCTATCTCCACGCCCCAGCCCCCAGGCTGCGGGCCAGCACTTCTACCCATGTCCAGTGCGTCTCGAATTTTTGTTTTGGAAGAAGCGCCTCAAGGCCGAGGCGCACGGGATGTGGACAGAAGCCTAGCCTCTATACACGGTGGGCAAGCTTATCCCTGTACACAGTGTGCCTCGGGCTCTTCTGGGGACGGGAGCCCGAAACTCCATACTGCAGTGGACCTGGACAGACGTACTGCCCGCCCCGGCGTCCCCGCCCAGCCTGGCCCCTCGCATCGCTCGGACGTGCGCATATTTTTTCCTCGGCGAGGACCATCGAGAAGCATCCTGGATCCTCTGGCGAAAAAAAACCGCGCACGACACCGACCAAAAAAAAAACACGGGGAATGGACGTCCGAGCGATGGCCAGGGCCGAGCCTCCCACCCCTGCGGGGCCTGCAGCTCTAGGCGCGAGAGCATTGGAGGAGGAGGAGGAGGAGGAGGAGGAGGAGGAGGAGGAGGAGGAGGAGGAGGAGGAGGAGGAGGAGGAGGAGGAGGAGGAGGAGGGGAGGGGAGGGGAAGGGGAAGGAAGGAGGAGGAGGAGGAGGAGGAGGAGGAGGAGGAGGAGGAGGAGGAGGAGGAGGACTCCACGCAGGCCCTGCGGGCTGCCCCCGGCCCTCGCCTCCCGGCCGCCGCCCGGCCGCCCTCGTGGCGCCGACGCCGGCCCGTGGTGGGCGAGCCGCGCGCCCGCGGCGCTGGCGCCCGGGGGCCGGCGCGCCGGAGGCCCTCCCTTTTTTAGGAGGGGGAGGGGGAGGAGGAATGGGGGGGGGGGGGGAGGAGGGGAGGAGGGGGAGGAGGAGGGGAGGAGGGGGGAGGGGGGAGAGGGGAGGAGGAGGGGAGGAGGGGAGGAGGGGGAGGGGGGAGGAGGGGGAGGAGGGGGAGGAGGGGGAGGAGGGGAGGAGGGGGAGGAGGGAGGGGGAGGAGGGGGAGGAGGGGGAGGAGGGGGGGGACAAATCTCTGAGAATCGGCGGGTTTGCAGGATGTGTTGGGCGCGCGCGGCCGCTCCAGAGCGTTCCGGAGCGCTCTGAGAGCGATTTATCCCGATCCTAGCCCTGTTTTAGGGGGCCAGAGCAAACCCAAGACGCAACAACGATCTTGCAAGAAGCCCTCCCTCCAAGCTCCCTCTTATCCTAGGCCCCATGCAGGGGGGAATGTCCCGCTGGAAGGCAAACGTTCGAAGATCTTGAACTGCGCCGGAGGACCGATCCTGGTAGTTTGACGCCGCGAACCACCGTTGATGTTGCGTTTTGACGACCCTGAATCGTGCCAGAGCGCCGTTCGTGGGACTCCAACACCGCGAGTCAATGCAACTGCTGCGCACTGACAGTCCGACACTGTGCCAAAACACCATGTCGGGCCAGTCAATCATGAGAATCCTTGAGCCGATTGTAAACTCTTTGCACGAATGCCCGCGGCGTCCAGGCGAGAGCCACATTTTCAAAGGGAGCCGCCTTCGACACGTGAGACCCTTGCAAATCATTAACACGAATGTGCGCGGTGTGCAGGCGAGAGCCACACTGTGAGAGCGGGCCGCCCCCCACCCGTGAAGCTCCTTCATGTTTTGAGGCGAGTGCGCGCGGCGCTGAGGCGAGAGCGTCATTTTGAAAGCGGGCCGCCCTCCATCCGCGAAAGGCTTACACATTGTTAAGGCGAGAGTGCGCGACGCTGGAGGGAGCGCCAATGAAAGCGGACCGCCCCTCATCCGTGAAAATCTTGGACTTCTTTACGACGGGTGCGCGGTGCGCGAAGGCGAGAGCCACCTTCTGAAAGTTGAGGGCGGTCGACCCGTGAAACTCTTGCAGCCTTTCCCCACAATCCTGTGGTGTTTGGGTCCTCGTTATGAAGAGACACCAGCGTTCCTCTCCTTCCTCTCCTCCTCCGCCTCCTCCCTCCTCCCATCCCCGCCTCTGCCCTCCGCATCAAGTACAGCGCTTCGTGACCCATAGAGAGCTCCACCGAAGTCCCCAGTGGCAGCGCCCGCATGCAGTTCCACCCTCCATCTCGGTACACCCCTCACACGTACTGTGGTCCCATAGGGAGCTCCACCGAAGCCTCCAGTGGCAGCGCCCGCATGCAGTTCCACCCTCCATTTCGGTGCACCCCATAGACGTTTCGTGTCGCCACAGGGAGCTCCAACGAAAGCTCGAGTGGCAGCGCCCGCATGCGGTTCCACCCTCCATGTCGGTACACCCCTCACACGTTCGTGTCGCCACAGGGAGCTCCACCGAGGGTCCCAGTGGCAGCGCCCGCATGCAGCTCCACCCCCAATTCGGTGCACCACTCACACATTTCGTGGCCTCATAGGGAGCTCCACCGAAGACCTCAGTGGCAACGCCCGCATGCAGCTCCACCCTCCATGTCGGCACACCCCTCACATGCTTCATGGTCCCATAGGGATCTCCACCGAAGGCCCCAGTGTCAGCGCCCGCATGCAGTTCCGCGTCCATTTCTGTGCACCCCTAACACGTCCCACCCCCCTTTCGGTGCACCCCATACACGCTTCGTGGCCCCCATAGGGAACTCCACCGACGGCCCGAGTGGCAGCGCCCGCGCGCGGTTCCACCCTCCATGTCGGTACACCCCTCACACGTTCCGTGGCCCCATAGGGAGCTCCACCGAGGGCCCCAGTGGAAACGCCCTCATGCAGCGCCACCCTCCATTTCGGCGAATCCATCCTACGCTTGGTGGCCCCACAGGGAGCTCCACCGATGGCCCTCATGCGGTTCCACCTTCCATTTCCGCGCACGTGTGAAGAGTGTCGTGACCCAACTCCACCTCAGGCCACAAGGGTAGCACCCGCATGGCGGTCCCGCTACATGGTGGCACACCCTTCACGCGCTCCGTGGCCCTATAAGAAGATCCACCGACGGCAATATTAACAACGACGGCACTCACAACTGCATATGGTTTGGTCCTTCGCCAGGATATTTTTCTTCAGCTTGGGGGTCATAAGTGGTGAGTAAGTCTCAGGCGAAACGCCTGGCCCGCCCTACTGACACGCCCAGGGGTGCGACAGGGATAATATACTTCAAAGGACAAGGGATCGAGGAGGGGGATGGGGAGGAGGACCGGTGCGAACCCAAGATGAATCTGCGATGGTGCAATCAACCCTCTCGCCAAGTTCCCCCTTGTTGGCCCCCTACAAGGATTCATTTTCACTGAGAGAAGTGCCCCGTTGTAAGGCAACCGTTCCTGGTAGTTCACCGCCGCGAATCACTGTTACTGTTGCGCCTTGACGATCCTGAATCGTACCAGAGTGCCGTTCCTGTGACGCCAACACCGCGAACCAGTGTAGCTGTCGCGCCCTGGCAGGGCCCTGTTGCGCCCTGTCGTTGCCCAAAAAACCCGCTTCTGGGACATTAGCTATGGCAATCTTCGAACATTATGTAAAATATTAGCTCGAATGTTCGCGCCGCCCAGGCGAGAGCCACATGTTGAAAAGTAACTGTTCTCAACCCGTGACTCTCTGTCAACTGCGTGAAACGAGTGTGCGCGGTGTGAAGGCGAGAGCCACATTTTGTTTAACGGCCCGCCCTCCACATGTGAAACTTGGTGCAATCGTTATGACGAATGTGCGTGGCGTTTCAGAGCGAAGGCAAGTTTGTGAAAGCGCCCCGCCCACCACCCTTGAAATATTTTTGTTGAAGGCGAATGTGCGCAGCGCGGGGGGGAGCGCCTCATTTTGAAAGCGGGCCGCCCTCCATCCGTAAAGCTCTTGGAAATGTTTAAGACGAGTGTTCGCGGCCCTCAGGCGAGAGCCACGGATTGAAAGCGGCCCGCCTTCGACCCGCGAAGTTCTTGCATGTTTAAGACGACTTTGCGCGGCGCGGAAGCAAGAACCACATTCTCAGGCGGCCCGCCTTCCATCCACAAGTTTCAGGATCAGAGATGGTGAGGAGGTCTCAAGCGAAACGCCGAGCCCGGCCAACCGACACGCCTCGGGGCATGACAGGGGGGAGTTACGCATGAGGAGAAGGAATTGAGGACCGAGAAGGATGACCGAGGGGGATGAGGATGAGGGGCAGGAGGGGGAGAAGGGGGAGGAGGAGGGACCAAGGAGGGAGAGGAGGAGGAGGAGGAGGAGGAGGATGAGGAGGAAGAGGAATAGGTGAGACGGATCTAGAGGAGGGAGGAGGAGGAGGAGAGGAGGAGGAGGAGGAGGAGGAGGAGGAGGAGGAGCGAGGAGGAGGAGGAGGAGGAGAGGAGGAGGTGGAGGAGGAGCGAGGAGGAGGAAAAGGGAGTGGCAGAGGGGAGGGGAGGGGCCGAGGAGTGTCAGCGCGCTGGAGGTCCTCCTCTGACGGGAGCCCAGACCTCCAACGTCTCGGAAAACTCCGCGCAGCGCTTCTGTCGCTGTTTGTGGGCCTCTCGGGGCCTTCGCCCGGCCTCGGGGAGAAAAGCCGGTCCTGGGGAAATGGTAGTGACATTTGGTGCCCACGTGCTGTAGAAAATCAGGACGTCCGATGCTTGGGAGGAGGGGGGGGATGAGGAGGAGGTGGAGGGACGTGAGGAGGGGGCGGAGGGGGAGGGATTGCGCGGCTGATGAAGCATATGCCTGTCAGCTGAGGGCGGCGCTGCAGCTAGCAGAAACTTTGAAGAACAGACAGGCAAGCCGGCTGAACTAAAACACGTGTATCTGCACGGGCACCAAGTCTACAAGTACAGTACAGTACGAGGGGACCCCCGCGACAGAGCGGACGGAACGCGTCGAACCGAAGCAAGGAGTCCAGACCCTTCCAAACCACATCACACCACTCCATACTACCCCCCATAATAGGCGACTGGACGGCGAACGCTAAAGGCGGCGACAAATATTGACGTGCTGTGCCTCGTCCAGGGCACTCGGCTGAGGGGAAGGGGGGAGGGAGGAGGGAATACATGTGAGAGGGAGAGAGAGGGCTGGGACACAGACCGAACTCCTCCTGCTCTCGTAGCACGGAGCTGAGCAAAGGCTGGGACACAGACCGAACTGCTTTGCTCTCGTGATGTCGTGACATATCGTACCTGAGCGGGGAAGGAAAACTTCGCACCCTCGCGTCACGGACGAAAGACGACGGCGCAGGCAACCAAAAGCGATTACCTTCGCGCTAACCGAGGGAGTGAAGGGCGGCAACAACTGCTGAGGCCAGGCGTCGGCGCCTAGACACGTCTGGGCCGTGGCGGCACGGCCCTAGTACCAGCCGGAGCATAATCCACCATCCCATCATCCCTCCGAAACCTCCCTCTCCTCAAACAATCCTCTCCTAATCAAGCGGCCGGCATCGGGTCGAACAAGGAATCGAACTACCGAGTCGTGGCTCTCGGCCACTCGGGAGAAGGAGGGGAGGGAAGGAGGGAGGGAGGTGACATGATGACGAGAGGGAGGGAGAAGGCTGGGACGCAGACCGATCGCCTCCTATTCTCGTGAGCGCAAGAAATAGGCCGGGTGGAGCACCACAACGGGAATTACCACACGGAAATCTTGCCGAGATAAATGTCGTACCTGAGCGAAGGAATGACAACTTCGCACCCTCGCGACACGGACGAAAAGCGGTACACCATAGAGATGCACAGCAGCACGATTATCTATACGCCATCTTCGGAGGCTGTGCCGAAAAGAAGAGGTCCTGGACGCACCCACCTATGCAAATGCATCAGAAAGATGTCGTCGCTCACTCTGCTGCATGGGGGCGCATGGCGAGTGCTGGCAGACATAGCTACCCAGACTCGTTGCACTCGAACCCATTTCCACTGCAAGCTCATCCCGAATTCCAGCTCGGAGGGGGAGGGGGGAAGGGAGGAGGAGGAGGAGGAGGAGGAGGAGGAGGAGGAGGAGGAGGAGGAGGAGGAGGAGGAGGAGGAAGAGGAGGAGGAGGAGGAGGAGGAGGAGGAGGAGGAGGAGGCAGAAGAGGGGGTGGGGCAATGGGGAGAGCCGTCTGAAAAGGCGGGGGGCTTCTCGGAAGCACTGCCGCATTCGGAGAGGCCTTCTCAGTGTGCTCCGAACCCTTCTGAGAGTCGCTCTCTGAGGCCCCCTAGAGTCCGCTTTCCTGCGGAATGTTTCTGGCCAAATCAGTCTGTGAGGGTCCCAGGGTCCGAGCCCATCGGCAACACGTAAAAGTGACCCTTCGCCAGAGTGAGCTTTGGTGCGGGCTCACGGGGTCCCCCAGCAACCCCAAAACATGTTCTTGCGCGCTTAGTTTCGTCCGTCCGCGGCACCCTGGAGCCGCTCATCCAAGGTCACTCTTGCCTTGGGTCACTCCTGCGTCTAGCCCAATCCAGGCGAAGACGCGCGGTGTGAAACAACTGCACCGCCCAAATCTCATGGGTCGCCCAGGCGGACTTCCAGGGCCGCGGCGGCGCGCTTCCGGACGCCACCAGCGGGCGCGCCGGCGGCGCTGCAGCGCCAGCGCCATCGGCGGCAGCCGCCTCTGAAGATGACCTCCAGGGGTACAGCCGCGGCGGCGTGCGCGTGCCAGAGCTTCCTCAGGTCCGCAGGGCGCCTCCCCAGACCCCCCTCGGCGTCGTTTTCGGACGCGTTGCCAGACATGCGGCGTCCTGAGTTTGCCAGCACGGCGTCCCTGGAAGTCCCGACCCCTTCCCCGGGACCAGCTGTTCATCCTGACGGTCCCAGGCCCGTGCGGGCTCCCCGGGGCCGAAGGTAGCCCAAGACCTCCCGCCCTGATTTCTGTTGTTGCGGCGCGGTCATGCCTGGGGCCCCAGGTTTTTCCAGCCCCGCGGTGCTCTCCTGCAGCTGCGCCTCGCCGAGAGTCTCGGCGGCGCCCCCGGGTGCACAGGTCGTCCCGAGCTGGCCGCCGGAGATGCCGCGCCGTGAAGAGGCATCACGCCGGACATGCTTCTTTCGGCCACGCGCAGAACGGGGAATGCGGTGGCTTCGCGTCGTGTCGACTGGTGGCGACCCCAGCGCGGGCGTTCAAGGTTGCAAGCCGCCTGTGGCCCAGAATCGGCCCATCCTTGAACGATCCAGCCTGTTAGAAAGGGCCGATCGTTCAAGTTGGAGCGATCCCCGTCGGGAACCAACGCCGGGGTCGTCACGACGCGCACCTGCCGTACAGTCGGGGCCCTGAAGAAGGAACCCTTTTTGTTGGGGAGAGGCTCCGTGTTTCTTAGCTGCTTTACAGTGCTCCTTGGGTTTTCCTGAGGTTTCCCATGGAAAATCGGAGTTTACTATATGGGAAAAAGGGGCCTCGTTCCTTATTTATCGTTCCTTAGGTCAACGCCCCCGACTGTAGGAGGAGGGGGGGGAGGGGAGGCTTCCTAGAAGCACCCCCCCTCAGAGGGCGCGGGCTGTACCCGTGGATGCAGGGCCAGCGCCTTCTAAGACGCGGCCTCCTCCTAAGAGGCCTCTCCCCCTCCCCCCTTGGGCTTGTTAGAAGGAGGCCGCTTTTTTTTTTGTTGAGCACAGGTATAGAGGCAACACCAATGACAACAAAAGCAACAGCAGCAGCAACAACATCAACAGCAACAACAACAGCAGCAACAGCAGCAACAGCAAAGGAAACACGCAAACACTGCGTTACAGATGTCTCTCTCTCTCTCTCTCTCTATATATATATATAATATAGAGGTGTGTGTGTGTGTCCAACACTTCCCCCTTACCCCCCTGTGCGCGCCGCTGATTATTGCTGCCATGTTCGGCCTCCCGGGGCCCTACCCGCGCCCAGGGGTGCGGCCGAGAACTCGGGGCGGGGTCGAGCCCTCGGAGGGCCGACGCTGCGAGGAGGGTCGCGACGTCGGGGGGTCCTTGGGCCCACAGACCACCACCCAGTCCCTCTCGCGCGGCCGAAAAAGAGCACGGCGCGAGGCTCTTCGCAGTGTTTGGCCTCCAGGGGCCCTTGCCGAGCCTCGGGGCCGTCAAAAGCCGATTCAGGGCAAAAAACTGGATCGGGGAGAGGGGCTCAGACCTCTGGGTGTCGGCGTTGTGACCAAAATCTGGACGTCGGGGGTCTGGGCGTCAGTTTCGTTCGACCGACCCCTATCCCCATCCCCATCCCCATCCAGACCCCCACCACCTCAGAACCCCAGTTGGGGACATACCCTTCGAAACCTACAGGGATAAATTGGCCAGCAGGGCCCCGGCAACGCCCATGGGGACAGGGGCCGGTTTCACGATGCTCAGCGCCCTGGTGCGCCACCGCCGGGTCGGAACGGGGCCATCCTGGGCCCTGCACAGCAGGGCCGTGCACCTCACGAGGCCCTCCCAACCGAGCCCCTCCCGGGGGGTCGTGCAGCCGCACCATGCTAGGGCCCAGGGTGGCCTCCCAGACCCCCGACGTAATGATTTTTTCATTACGTCGACCCCCAGAGGTCCCGACCCTTTCCCTATGACCGGCTTCGCATCCTGAGTCGTTTTTTGACGCTCCCGAGGCCCGGCGAGGGCCCCCGGAGGCCGAAAATTAGGAAAAACATCCCGTCGTGATTTTTTCATTGCTCGAGGGGGTCTGGCATGCGCGCTCTGCGTGCAGGAGCTCTACCGGGACCTCCGGGGGCTCGTGCGCTTCGGCGGGGGCGCGCGCCGGTCCGGCGGGGCGCCGCGCGGGCCGGAGGCCGCGCCGCTCGACGCGGCCGCGCAGCGGCCCCCGCGCCGCACCGCGCCGCCGCCGAGTGCTGCGGGTGCCGCGGCAGAGGCGTGCCAGGGCCACTTCGCCGCGGCCCCGGTCGTCGGCACCGTTCAACCCCCCTTTCTGGGCCATGGCATCTCAGCGTCACCAGCCCGCGGGCATCTAGCATATATATATATATATATATATGTATATATATATATATTATGAATATAAAAGATGCAAATAGGTGTATATATATATATATATGTATATATATATGTATATATATTTATATATATATATATATATATATGTGTGTTTGTATATGTGTATATATATATATATATTATGAATCTAAAACATGCAAATAGGTCAGGCCCCCTCCTGGGGCGTCCTCCACCTCGATCACATTCGGATTACGCTCCCGGTGCCGCGCTTCGCGACCTCCCGGGGAGCCCCCGAAACGCCCAACGACAGCCCAAGACGACCCTAAGAAGCCCCCAGAACGTAAAAGAACGGCCCAAGACGCTCCCAAGCAACCCAGGATAGTTTTCGAGCGACTCTCCAGGCTCTCAGGAGGCCTCCATGAGAGACCTCAAGACGGCCGAAGAGGCGCGCAAGACCGCCCCAAGACTGCCCAAGAGGCTACCCAGACAGCTCCAGACCACCTCAGAACAGGCTCAAGACGAGCCCAAGAGCGGGAGCAGGAGGCATCCATAGACCCCCGCGAGGA
>CAUYUJ010006211.1:0-5000 GCA_963575745.1 Prorocentrum cordatum | reverse complement strand
CAGCAGGTAGTCGAGCGATGCTTTCGAGCTGCGGCGGGGGGCGTCCTCCGGTACAAAATATTAGACCAGGTCCTATTGGACATAATCTTGTCAATGCCCGAACGATTTCTTTTTGGTTCCAAGAACCTTTTGGCAAAAGACGGGGGAAAGTGCACTCGCGCGGGTAGTCGCGCGCGCATCCGGAAATACTTCAACAACTGTCGGTGTCGCAGGGGAAATCATGCGCCCCGAAAGCCAAAAAAAAACATGGCTTCGCAACGAACATCTTCAGCAACCAAAAGACCGCCTGCGTTCGCGCTCTGGCGAATTCTGATCCACGCGACCCACTGCGCGCCCCGCGCGCGCGTGGCGGAAGCATTCGAACGCCCTTGCGCGTGCGCTGTCTCAGGAAGTCGCAGCACCATGGTGGATCATCATCGTCACCAGCATGCTCACTATCGGCCGACATTGGCCGTGATGTCGTCATCGTCATCGTCATCACCAGCTTCGCTGCAATTATCATCGTGTCTGCCGTTGTCGACGTCGCCATGATACCGCGCCCACCCGATTAACCGACTCGCGCGGAGGTGCCCGCGCGTCAGCCCGGCCTGCGAGGCGCGATGGGGAGTCCCCAGCGGTTTGCGCCACCGTGGCCGCAATTGCCGCGCCAGCGAAAGCCAAGCAGTCATCGCCACCGCACCGGTTTTGCAGATTTTGTTGCGGGCGGGTGGGTGGGATGATTGCGCGAGCAGTGGAATTGACATCATTTTGGCAGGACGAATTGCACCACACATACTCGCAGCACTTATCCCGCACAACTTAAATCGCACCATGTAGAATGCTCCCCAACGTAGACCGCACGACATGGGTTGAGCCACATAAGCTGTTCTGCGTGCGTTCTCCTTTTAAAAAATAGGTTCTACCACCCGTCCCCCCCAAGGTTAAAGATCCACAGGAACCAGTGCAAAACACAGGTTTCTGACCCAAATGTCCATCCTACCTATGAACGCATACTATCCCACCCAGGCCAGTATCGACCCCCCCCATTCTCTGCACAAAAATACTATGCGCGCGCACTCGTTAGCCTGGCGAAGAACCCAACCGTATGCAGTTGTCAGTACCGCAGCTGCGGGTTTCGTCTTCAGTGGAACTCCCCGTGGGACTACGGAACGTGTGAGGGGTGTGTCGAGATGGGTGCCACTGGGGCATTCGGCGAAGCTCCCTATGGGGACATGAAACACGCGCGGGGCGTGCCGACATGGGTGGCGGAAGCGCATGTGAAGCCGCCACCTGGGGCCTCCAGTGGAGCTCCCTATGGGTCCCCGAAACATGATGCTGCTGCGGGGGGGGCTGGGATGGGTGGCGGAGACGCATGTAAGCGCCGCTACTGGGGCCTTCGGTGGAGCTCCCTATGGGGCCACGAAGCGCGTGACGGGTGCACTGGAATGTGTAGCGGGGACGCATGTGAGCGCCGCCACTGGGGCCTTCGGTGCAGCTCCCTATGGGGCCACGAAACGTGTGAGGTGTGTGCCGAATTGGGTGCGGGTGGTGACGCATGCGGGCGGTGCCACTGGGGCCTTCGGTGGAGCTCCATATGGGGCCACGAAACCTGTTGTTGTGAGGGGCGTGCCGGGATGTGTGGCGGGGACGCATGTGAGCGCGGCCGCTGGGGCTCCCTATGGGGCCACGAAGCGTGTGAGGGGTGTGCCGAATTGGGTGGGTGTGGGTGACGCATGTGAGCGCCGCCACTGGGGCCTCCTGTGGATGATGGGGCCACGAAACCTGTGAGGGATGTGCCGAAATGGGTGTGCGGGACGCATGCGCATGTGAGCGCCGCCACTGGGGCCTTCGGTGGAGCTCCCTATGGGGCCACGAAGCGTGTGAGGGGTGTGCCGAATTGGGTGTGCGTGACGCATGCGGGCGGCAGCACTAGGGCCTTCGAGCTTCCTATGGGGCCACGAAGCGTGTGAGGGGTGTGCCGAATTGGGTGTGCGGGACGCATGCGGGCGGCAGCACTGGGGCCTTCGGTGGGGCTCCCTATGGGGCCACGAAACGTGTGAGGGGTGTGCCGAATTGGGTGTGCGGGACGCATGCGGGCGGCAGCACTGGGGCCTTCGGTGGGGCTCCCTATGGGGCCACGAAACGTGTGAGGGGTGTGCCGAAATTGGGTGTGCGGGACGCATGCGGGCGGCAGCACTGGGGCCTTCGGTGGGGCTCCCTATGGGGCCACGAAACGTGTGAGGGGTGTGCCGACTTGGGTGTGCGGGACGCATGCGGGCGGCAGCACTGGGGCCTTCGGTGGGGCTCCCTATGGGGCCACGAAACGTGTGAGGGGTGTGCCGAATTGGGTGTGCGGGACGCATTGGGTGTGCGGGACGCATGCGGACGGCAGCCATGGGGCCTTCGGTGGAGCTCCCTATGGGGCCACGAAACGTGTGAGGGGTGTGCCGAAATGGGTGTGCGGGACGCATGCGGACGGCAGCACTGGGGCCTTCGGCCGAATGGGTGTGCGGGGCGAGTGCGGGCGGCAGCACTGGGGCCTTCGGTGGGGCTCCTATGGGGCCACGAAACGTGTGAGGGTGTGCGAATTGTTTGTGCGGGAAGCATGCGGGCGGCAGCACGGGGGCCTTCGGTGGACTCCCATATGGGGCCAGGAAAGTGTGAGGGGGTGCGACCTTGGGTGTGCGGGGACGCATGCGGGGGCAGCAAGGGCATTTCGGGGGCGGGGCTGGGCTCGATGGGGCAGCGGAGCGTGTGGGGTGTTTTGTTTTTTCTGTGCCGAATTGGGTGTGCGGGACGCATGCGGGCGGCGGCACTGGGGCCTTCGGTGGGGCACCCTATGGGGCCGCGAAGCGTGTGAGGGGTGTGCCGAATTGGGTGTGCGGGACGCGTGCGGGCGGCAGCATTGGGGCCTTCCGTGGGGCTCCCTATGGGGCCACGAATCGTGTGAGGGGTGTGCCGACTTGGGTGTGCGGGACGCATGCGGGCGGCAGCACTGGGGCCTTCGGTGGGGCTCCCTATGGGGCCGCGAAGCGTGTGAGGGGTGTGCCGACTTGGGTGTGCGGGACGCGTGCGGGCGGCAGCACTGGGGCCTTCCGTGGGGCTCCCTATGGGGCCACGAAACGTGTGAGTGGTGTGCCGAAATGGATGATGATGATGATGATGATGATGATGATGATGATGATGATGATGATGATGATGATGATGATGATGATGATGATGATGATGATGATGATGATGCTGAGAAGGAGGAGGGAGGAGGGGGAGGAGGAGTGTGAGCGGGAGCGGGCGCTGTCTCTTCAAAACGAGGGCCCAACACCACAGGATGGTTGGGAAAAACGGGACGAAGTGCGCACGCACGCGTCTTCGCGCGCGCATGCCGGAATCCTTCAAAAACCTTCGGTTTCGGAAGGATTAAAAATCGATGTTCCAAAAACAAGCAAACACATATGGTTTCGCAACAGTGCTGTTCTAAAAAAACTTACGCGCGCGCTCTTGCGAAATCTTAAGAAAACAATAGGGTTTTCAAGCTTCCCACAACAAACATTACCAAACGGGCTTCGCGCGCGTGCATGTCGAAATCTTTCGAACGCCCTTGCCGCGTGCCTTCGCGAGAATCCTCTGCAGCAAATGGGACGAAGTGCACGCGCGCGTCGTCGCACGTGCTTGCCGCAATCCTTCAACAACCTTTGGTTTCGGAAGGATTGCAAAATCGAGTGCCCCAAAAAACATACACAAACACAGGGTTTCGTAACACGGATTTTCAACAAAAGCGTGCGCGCGCGCTCTTGCGTCGTCGTCGTCGTCGTCGCCGTCTTCCTCCTCCCTCGTCGTCGTCGTCGCCGTCGTCGTCCTCTGTCTTTCCTCGTTGTCGTCGTCGTCGTCCTCTTTGGCGTCATCGTCGTTTCCGTCGTCGTTGTCGCCGTGGTCGTCCTTCTCCCTCATCGTCGTCGTCGTCCGTCGTCGGCGTCTCGTCGTCGTCCCTCCTATTTCGTTGCCGTCGTCGTCGCCGTCGTCGTCGTCTTCCCTCCTCCCTCGTCGTTGTCGTCGTCGGCGTCGCCGTCCTCCTTCCTTCTTCGTCGTTCGCGCCGTCGCCGTCCTCCCTCCTCCCTCGTCGTTGTCGTCGTTGTCGCCGTCGTCGTCCTCCCTCCTCCCTCGTCGTCGTTGTCGTCTTCGTCGTCATCATCGTCGTCGTCATCGTCGTCGTCGTCGGCGTTGTCGTCGTCGTCGTCGTCGGCGGCGTCGTCGTCATCGGCGTTGTCATCGTCGTCGTCGTCGGCGGCGGCGTCGTCGTCGTCGTCGTCGGTGGCGTCGTCGTCGTCTCCGTCGTCGTCGTCGAAGTCGTCGGAGACGTAGTCGGCGTCGTCGTAGTCGTTGTCGGCGGCGTCGTCTTCGTCGTTGTCGCTGTCGTCGGCGGCGTCGGTGTCACTGCCAAGTGCTATTTGGTACCTCCCGTCACGGTCTTAAGAGGTCTTGCGACCAAGTTGCGGGTGCACGAGCAGTGGAGAGGACAGCTTCAAGCTGAGCAAGCGATTGCACCACATAGGTTGCACCACAGAAGATCGCACCACCGATGCTTCCCCCATCTGGACTGCACGACGTGTGTTGCTGGAGACACATGGGCTTGAACCCACGCTGGCCTACATAGCCCTATTGGCCAGGTGCGTGTGTCGGCGAGTGGAGACGGGGCCACTCCACTGGGGAAGGCATCGGTAAAACGCTGCTCAGGTCGGGCACGGCGCGCCGCCGCCGCCAGGTGCCGCGGCTACGGCACGCCCAGCCCCGCGCAGCGCCCGCGGCGGCGCCGAGGCACCGCGCAGCGCCCGCGGCGGCGCCGAGGCACCGCGCAGCGCCCGCGGCGGCTGCGATGCTCGGGCCGGGCACGGCGGTCGCCAGGGCCCCGCCGTGAGCGTGCCGCTGGCGAGCCTGCCTGGGAGCGGCTGGAAGCCCGGCCTTCGTTTGAAGTAGAGCCCCGCGTGGCCTGGGTCGCCAGGCACCGACGGCTGCCTCTCGCATCCCCC
>CAUYUJ010006210.1:0-55269 GCA_963575745.1 Prorocentrum cordatum | reverse complement strand
GAGCGGTTCAGAACTGCCCAGGGGTCTGGGGCGACGCGTCGCCGGCGATCCACGGGGACAACGACTGAGAAACGCACACTGTGTGCCGGACCAGCTGGAACACGCGCTCCGGACGCGGCAACCGCGAGCGCCGCATGCCCTGAGAACCCAGCAAGGCTGCCATCCCTCGGGGGCGATCTTGGTCCGCTCCTTTGTTTGTTCCTCCGACGCCGCACCCTGCCAGACTCGGCTGGATGCCTTGCGACCGGGCCCGATGACGAAACTACCGCTTTCGCGGCACAGGATACCACTGCACAGACAGCCAACACCCTTCGAGTTGTGCCCTGAGCAGGGACCGACCGTCCCGGCATTCCTGTAGTCCGACCACGAAATGTTAACTTAGAGCCCGACAATGTTCTAATAACAGAAACAGTGTTCTCAGAACGGAAACCCGATGGGTTAGAACAAGACAACCCCAGCCAGAAATGATCTCAGAACACTTCGTGGGAACCATAAGAGGTTCTAAGAACATCGTTCGGTGGGGCTATAGGCGAGCCGGGACGCTTCGCCACTGCTTGAGTGCCGGAGCCGGGAGGGGGCGCCGAGACAGCTCCCGCCGGCCTCCCGGCGGCTTCCACCCCGCGCGGGGGCGGCCCGCGCTCTGCCTCCGCCGCCCGGGCGCGCCGGCCCCGTCCGCCGCCTGCCGCCGCCGAGGGAGAGGTACGCCAGAGCTCCCCGTCCCTCGCAGGCGAGACCCTCCCTGAACACAGCGGGCGACGCACTGGGGGGAACCAAAAGGTACTTTCGGGCTGGGCGGAAGGGGGGGGATAGCAAAGGGGGGGGGTGAGAATCAGCTCACGTAGCTGATTTTTCCGGCGCCTCCCGGCGCCGGGAGGCGCCCATCTATCGAGGAATGGGCCCGGCGGCGGGGCGGAAACCAGCTGCATGCAGCAGATTTCGTAACCCCCCCTTTCCCAACCCCCCGCTTTCGTCCGGCCCGATACTTATCGGGGAGACGCAAGACTCGGGCACGGCGGACTCGGGTTGGCCGGACGGGGGCCACCATGAAAAAGGCGAGGCCCAATCTGAAATTTGGCGCGGGCTCCCGCTGCAGGCAGCCCACGAAAACGGGACCGTCAAAATCCAGGACGCACTCGTCAAAAGAAAGTCCGCAAATCCGAGTTCCGGCTTATTCGAGTCTTACGTTTCCCCGATACTTACGGACATCTCTGCTCCCCGGACCTCTCCGGGGGTGCGCTCTGACCAACGCTTTGAGGCAAATCCAGTCGCGGCGACGAGGGCCTCCCAGGAGGCCCGACAGGGCCAAAACTCGAATAGGGGATCGACTTCAGAATTGACTTACTCAAAAATTGATTTACCCGCCAAGTGTACAGGAAGCGCGTAGAGTGTCCGTAGGTCTGCGGGACAATACGATCATTTGCTTCGAGATTTGGCAGGGAAAGCTGATGGGGGGGTTAGTCAATGTTGTAGCCGATCCGCTGCTCGACAAACGAGACAAGCGTAGCGGCATTGGCACCCCCTCCTCCTCTGCTGAGCATCGTTTGTCCGATCCCTGTCCCCAGCGGCATGGCCTGGGCCCCATTGGCCGATTTCCCCCCCCCACATGGGGATGTAGGCCGTGTCCATCGGGCTTCGAGGGGTGCATCCCCAACTGGGGGGGGGAATTTGGTGTGGGCCTCGAAGGGGATGGGGATGGGGATGGGGATAGGGGATTGGTTAAACGATGCCGATCTGAAGGAGGGGGAGGAGGAGGAGGAGGCAGAGGGAGAGGGAGGAGGAGGAGAAAGGAGGAGGAGGAGAGGAGGGAGGGAGGAGGAGAGGAGGAGGAGGAGGAGGAGGGGGGAAGGAGGAGGATGAGGAGGAGGGGGAGGAGGAGGAGGGGAGGAGGAGGAGGAGAGGAGGAGGAGGAGGAGGAGGAGGAGGAAGGAGGAGGGGGGAGAGGAGGCAGGAGGAGGAGAAGGAGGAGGAAGAGAGGAGGAGGAGGAGGAGGAGAGGAGGAGGAGGAGCAGGAGGAGGAGGAGGAGGATCTCAGCTGCGTGCACGGCCTGCGCCGCCCACGGAGAGGCCAACGGGCGCCGCTGCCGGGCCCCCGACGCCGCGAGCCGCGCGTCCGCGGAGGGCGCCTCCCCGGGCGCGGGGCCGGCCGCCTCCGTGGGCACGCGCCCGCTGGCCAGCGCCTCGATCTCCTGCCCGCGCGAAGGGGGGGGGCCGATCCGCGCCCCCCCAACTGAGCATGTTCTGTGGGAAACACACACACACACACACACACACACACACACACACACACACACACACACACACACACACACACACACACACACACACACACACACACAACACACACACACACACACACACACACAAACACACACACACACCAACACACACACACACACACACACACACACACATCACACACACACACACACACAACCACAACCACCACACACACACACACACACACACACACACACACACACACACACACACACACACACACACACACACACACACACACACACACACACACACACACACACACACACACACACACACACACACACACACACACACACACACACACACACACACACAAAAAAACAACAACAAAGGATCAACAACAAAAACAAAAAAACAAAAAACACAAAAACACACAAACACAAAACACACATACACACACACGGGCCGATCGGCGCCCCTCCAACGGAGCATTTTCTTAAGGAGTGGAGGGCTCGGGGCGAAGTCCATACAGGCCTCCAACGGAGCATTGTCTTAAGGAGTGGAGGGCTCGGGGCGAAATCCATACAGGCCTCGGAAAGGAGTGGAGGGCTCAGGGTGAAATCTGAAGGAGTGGAGGGCTCGGGGTGAAGTCCATACAGGCCTCGGAACACATTAGCGAACACTCGTGCCACATTCATCTGTCAGCGCCCCCCCCCCCCCAATGTCCAGAGTTGGCGGTGGGTCTGATGGGATGCACTTCGACCGCAGTCTCCCCCGCGCGTGCCAACATTGAGTTTAGGGGGGAGGGGGGGTGTTCAGTAATTGTTTCCATCTACCGTATGGGCTTTTGCACCTCGAAAATCAATCCGTCTTGTGATGCACCTTTTGCAGATTCAAGCCTCGAACATGCATCGGAAGGGCATTTCAGATTTCCCACCCTGCCCTCTGCCCAAAGAGTCAGGGGTCCTTGTATGTCCAATCAATATCTCGGCGGATGTCAGGGAGGAAAGGCGACGGCACCACCAGCGCGAGCGGCGCCAGGGAGGGCCATCTGGGTGGTGTGCTCTCGGCCCCCCCCTCTCGTCCGAGATGGCCCTTTTCCCCAGCTCGGGGAGGCATTAGAAGCCTCCTAGACGGGGCCGGAGTTAATTGGGTCGGAGGATGGCGTCGCATCGCCGATGCATCGTCGATGCATCGTTGATGCACCAGCGGTGCATCGTCGACGTCGGCGATGCATCGGCGACGTCGACGTGAAGCAAATCGGGCCCCACACCTGCAAAGCACCGGCGATGCATCGGCGATGCGGCGCGATCCTCCGACCCCATCTACTCCGACCCCATCGAGGGGACCTAGACTCTCTTGGGGTGCGCTCTGACCAGGATCTAGAAGCGAATCCAGCGGTGGCGACGAGGGCCGACCCCATCTACTCTTAAGTCGGGCGTGTCCCCCTACAGGGGGATTTTGGGCGAAAAAATACAAAATATACAGAAAATGCCCCCCAATGCTCAAAAATAGTAGAAACAATCGTCCCCTGACCATGTTTTGCCTATTTTTGAATACTCCCCCTCTAGAGGGACACGCCCGACTTAAATCTACTCGGACCCCCTCTGGGAGGCCCAGAGGCGCATCGTGGACCCCGTGGCTGCGGGTGGCCCTCTGGGTGGTGGCATCGCCTCTCCTCCTCCCGGCGGGAGCGGCCTGAGGCAGAGCTGGCGCGGGGGCGAGCGCGCGCGCGCGACAGAAAGACGAATCATCATCATCATCATCATCATCATCATCATCATCATCATCATCATCATCATCATCATCATCATCATCATCATCATCATCAGCATCAGCATCAGCATTAGCATCAGCATCAGCATCAGCATCAGCATCAGCATCAGCATCAGCATCATCATCATCATCATCATCATCATCATCATCATCATCATCAGCATCATAATAATCATACGGATGAAAATAATAAGAAGAAGAGGGCGAAGAAGAAAGGTGCGCCTTTCGGAGGAGGCATACCCAAACATCCCGCGCATCGGATGCTCGCATCGGCTCCCGGAGCATCGAACACATCGAGGCGGCAAGCTCTTCATCATGTCTGGCCCATGGGCTCGGGCCTCGGGGCCGCGCCCGGCTCCAGCCGGCCCTGGCCGATGAGGGCTCGGGGAGGCGCGGGCCTCGGGTGCCGGGGGGTACTCGGGATGGCCTCACGGGGCCAGCACGACGAGACCCAGTCTGTATACAACGAACTCCCGCTGCAGACCATAGCGTAACGCTCTCACCGCTCCTCCCCGTTGTGCGTCTCTGGCACTGCCATTGTGATGCGCGCAGGCTACTGGTGCTTCTCGTCGATGTCGTCGTCGTCTTCGTTGTTGCCTTCGTTGTCGTCGTCGTCGTTTCGTCATCCCACGAACACGGGACGGGCAACACACATCCAGGACACGCTCGTCGAGGAGCGTCGGTAGATCCGAGTGCTAGCGCACCCTCGAGTCTTCCGCTTCCCCGATGCGGGTGAATCGAGCCGACTCGACTCGAACTGCACTCGCGGGCCCAGCCCGCGGGGCGCACCGCATCGAATCGGATCGTCGGCAGCCCTGCCTGGCCCAGGACCGAGGCCCCAGGAGGCCCCCCCAACAACAGAAAATCCGAAGCGTCCCAAAAAGCCTCGTCGAGGCCTCCGCGCACGGCTGCGGGCGGCACCCTCCCTGCCTCCCTTCGTCCCTCCGGCAGCCGACGGACAGTGGGCAGCCGACGGACAGTGGACGCCTGTCCCAGGGCGGCTGGAAGTCTCAGGGCAACGCCTGGGAGGTTTGGGGAGGCCTCGGGGACCACTGGGAAGCAGCCTTCTTGGGGCGCGACTTGGGATCGTGTCAGGCTTGATCTTCGGGCGCGACCCCTTTGAGAAGAGCCCCATCCGCGACACTCCCCTCACACACGAGGTCCCCTCAGGCCACCTGCCCACGCCGTAGATCGGATCGGACGACAGGGTGGGTTCGCAAAAGGGGGAGTTAAGGAATCAGCTCACACGGCTGATCTGTTGCGGCCGCAAGCGCCAGGGTATCGAGAAAAACGTCGGGCGACGAGGTCGAGACTAGCTGCATGCATCAGATGTCGTACCCACCCCTTTCCCTGTCCACTCCATTCGTCCCAACTGAATGGTGCGAGGCGAGGGGGTCGTCGTGGGAGGGGTCGGTTTGCCAATGGTCGGTCGAGGTGGGTTCAAGAGTTAT
The DNA here is from genome assembly GCA_963575745.1 of Prorocentrum cordatum. Taxonomy (NCBI): domain Eukaryota; class Dinophyceae; order Prorocentrales; family Prorocentraceae; genus Prorocentrum; species Prorocentrum cordatum. The sequence continues at coordinate 49,822 of CAUYUJ010006210.1, read as the reverse complement.
AAGCAAGACCGCTGGAGGCCCGTGTCTCCACATCGAACGGCTGGTGCAAGAAAAGCCATCGGACACCCGAGGACAACACAACGAAATCTCCTGGTCAGCGTCCGCCGGAAGGCCACCCCTCCATTCCCCTCCCGTTCTCGTGCGTCCGCTGCATAAGCTGCTGAAACGGGGGCGATGCTTCTGCTTCTTGGCTGCGCCCGTGGAGGAGTCCGCGGGCGCCGGGTGGACAGCTCCCGAGGAGGAGGAGGAGGAGGAGGAGGAGGAGGAGGAGGAGGAGGAGGAGGAGGAGGAGGAGAGGATGAGAGGAAGAGGAGGGGGAGGCGAGGAGGAGGAGAGAAGGAGGAGGAGGAGGAGGAGCAGGACGAGGAGGAGGAGCAGCAGCAGGAGGAGGAGAAGAGGAGCAGCAACAGGAGGAGGAGCTTTCACCGCTGGGAGCGCAGTTCTCTCCCCACCCAATAGAGGGCGGGGGGGTCCTCCTTGATGGGCCTGTTTTCCACCACCACCACCACCATAAGTCGGAGGGGGGAGGGGGCCCCCTCCCCCTCTTCCTCCTCCTCCTCCTCCTCCTCCTCCTCCCCTCCTCCTCCCTCCTCCTCCTCCTCCTCCTCCTCCCCTCTCCTCCTCCTCCTCCTCCTCCTCCCCCTCCTCCTCCTCCTCCTCCTCCTCCTCCTCCTCCTCCTCCTCCTCCTTCTCCTCCACCTCCTTCAGCCCTCCAACTTATGGTGGCGGTGGCAAACCAAGCCCATCACTCCTGGTATAGCTCCAGGGCTGGCATCCAGCCGCCCCCCAAAACGAGCTGCCTGAGGCGCCCGTGCTCTTCTAGGGGGCCGAGGCGCCGTCGAGGCGCCAGGCCTGCCTGCGCGCTTGCCTGCGAGGCCCGTGCCCCGCGGCCCAGCAGGCCAGGGATAAAACCGCATCGCGGAGGGGCTCGCAGACGCCAACAGTAGGTCGGGCGTGTCTCCCTACAGGCGGATTGAGGACGCACGCCACACAGAAGCCAAAGCATGCCCCCGAAGTGGCCACACATAGTTTTTTAATCGTCCCCAGACTCTTTGTTTGACTATGTTTGAATATTTCTCCTGTAGAGAAACGTGCCCGACGTAACGCTAACAGGTGAGGCAAAATTCAAAAGGCCTCCTGGATCACTCAACCTCGCATCGGGAAATCGGATCGACTCGGGATGTGCGTCGGATTGGGCCGCATCGGCAAGGAATCGGAATCGGATCGGAAAGGCTGCACGAGGATGCACAACAACGCGGAGCAGATATCGGGCCGCGTGTCGTCAGATCGAGCGGGCCAAAATCAATGTCGAATCGGACTGGTCAGATCGAACTTGAACCTGCGCTGGCACATTTCTGCCCTCTGAATGTGATTTCTTTGGCGGCATCGGTGGCCAGCGCAAGCCTCTGCATGCCACGACGCCTCACGCAGGACCGCCCCGGTTGCCGCGTTCTCTTACAGCTACCGTGCCGCCACGAGGAACGCTGACCGAGGACCGCAGGGACTCTTGTGGCCACGGCGAGCCTCGGTCACGAGCAGGGTCCTCGGCCTAGATCCAGGAAGCGGCGAGAAAGCCGGAGCCCCTCCTGATCCTGGCGCGGTCCTTGTCGCAGCGTCTTGGCTGCACGATGCCCTCGGGAGCGGGCGATGCCACGCCGTGAGGCGGCCTAGATGAGAAGGGCAAGATCTATGATCGGTTTCGTGATGCTACAAAGAGGAGGGGGAGGAGGACGAGGAGGAGGAGGCCGGCAAAACATGCATCCGCCATGTGCGGATGCACCGGTGAGGACGACCTGCCCCCCTCCGAGGTTACTCCTGCCGCGCATCCTCCTCCTGCCCCCCTTCCTCTCCACTCCCCCCGCTGGAACCTGCCGAAAGCGCCCACAACCCAGGCATCCAGCCCCGCCCCCCCTGAGATCCGACGTCGCGAAAAGCACAACGCCTAGAAAATCACGACACATCGTGACCTCCAGATTCAAAGCATCTCTCCAGCTGGAAAGATCCGAGAAGGTCCGACGGGCCTTGGCAGAAACAGCTGGAGTAAAGGAGTGAGAAAATAAAACACCTGGACGTCAGCGCACGCCCCTAAAACCCTACGAGAACATCCGAAGACCCGACCTTAAACGCCGTGATTTGATGTCCCAACGTGGACAATCAGAGGTCTGGACTTTTTTCCCAGGGCCGGTTATTCTGATCCCCAGTTGCCTTTTGACGGTCCAGCGCCCTATTAAGGGCAACCGAAAGCCGAACATCTGCAAAACAGAACCCACAAACTCGTTGTGCGTTTTGTTTCACCAGTCGGGTGTGTCAAACATGGAGGTCTGGAAGAGGGGGGCTGGCGCATGATGCATGTGCGCGAAGGGAAACGCATCGGAAGAAGATGAAGAAGAAGATGATGAATCATAATAAGAAGAAGAACAAGAAAAGGTGGTGGTCTCGGAGATACAATGATCCCAGCCATCACGCCCTCCCCCCCATGGTCATGAACCCCTCTTCGCCGCGCCCGCATCCGACCCGACCCAGGCACAGACCTCCGATGTCCCGAATTCTTTCAAAAAATGCGGGCCCCGGAGAACTGCACCGCTTCCCCGCGACGGCTGTCTTGGTCCTGGCTTTGTTTTTGTTCGACGGTGCCGCTGCCAGGCGAGGGAGCCCAGATGCCGACAGCATCAGAGAAACACAAAGTCTTGATGCTTCCACGCGCTGGAGGTCTGGGGAGGACCCCCGCCAGCCTCCGAGGTGTCTCCGTTTACCAGCCTGGAACATATCCCTATCCCTATGCTGGGCATCTCCTCATCACGATGCCAATCTTAGGGATTCCCATATGTTTTGAGGGCGCATCCCTAAGATTGTCATCGCCTTTTGGCATGCCGATCTTAGGGATAGGGATACGCTCGAGGCTGGTAACGACAGCCTCCGAAGTGCCTTCGTGGCCCGCGGGTCCTGCAGGTGCTGGGCCGCGCTGGACGCGACGCCGAGGCCCTCGAGCTCCTACCGCATGCGCGCGCAGCGCGCGCCGACTGTAACTTTAGGGAGCAAGCCCTGCACATTCCTGTACGCCCTTCCTAAAAACGATCAAGGACGAATGCACCCGATGCTAGCCAACGTAGACCCCAAACAGTGTGTTCTACCGTGCTGCGCAGTGCACTCTATGCGGTGCAAGCTCTGTGGTGCAATCTGTCTGGTGCAACGTACGTGGTGCAATGTATGCGGTGTTCCATATGCGGTGCAATCTACGCATCACAATAGATCCACTGCAACCTTTGTGGTGCAGTCGGAAATATGTGGTGCATCGTATGTGAAACAGCTCTGCGGTATAATATATGGTACAATTCTAGGAGGTGCAAGCGATGCTGTGAGATTTGTGCGGTGTAATCGCACTGGTGCAGTATTTGCAGTACAGCCTACGAGGTGCAACCCACGCGGTGCCACGTATGTGGTGCAACCTCTGTGGTGCGACCTATTGGAGTGCAATCTATGTCGTGCCGTCTACGTGGTGTCTATCATGTGCAGCGTATGTGGTGCAATTAATGTGAGTCCGCAACGAATGGTCGACCCCACTGCTCACTGCTCGCGCAACCATCCCGCCCACCCGCCCGCAACCTGGTTCGAAAAAACCTTGCAGCGGCGATTGTATGTTGGTATTGGTTGGTGCATCTCTGCGGCCGCGCCAGCCCTCGCATGCTCGCGCGCGCCGAAGCCAGCTTGTGCGGCGCGACCTGCGCGGCCGAAGTGGCGCTGACCGCTGGGCACATTTCAACGGGCATTTTGGAGCGAGTCGGCGGCTTGGGCGGTAGCGGTACCACGGCAACGTCGACAACAGTAGGCGCGATGATGCCGGTGGCGACGCTGGTTGACGATGATGACAATGACGGCGGCACGGCCAGTGACGGCGCCAATGCTGATCACGCCGACGACGATGACGGCTTTCTCGGGTCGGTGGTGAAGGTGCTGGAAAGAGTTCGACGTGCGCGCGCGGCCGACGCGTGAGTGGCCCGCATGGTATTGCTTGGCACGGATCGTGCTCCCCAGCACGCTCGCAAGGGCGTTCAACTGATTCCGACGTGCTGCGCGAGAGGCCCGTTTGGCCGAAGTTATTGACGATGTTGAAACAACCATGTGTTTTCTCGAGAATTCGCAAAAACACAAGCGCAGGTTTCTCGTTTGTTTGGGAAATGCGTGTTGCGAAGTCATATGGTTATTATACGTGGAAGGGGGCGCTCGAATTTGAAATCCTTACGAAACCTACGGTGTCTGTAACGGTGTTTGTATGATTCCGCGACGTCGTGCGCGCGCATTTCGTGCGCATTATATCTCCTGCAAAAGATGAAAAAAAAGGGGGTGGCGACACTGGCCTGCTTAGGATGGGACGAACTCATATTTAGGATGGGATATAGGGAAAAATCGTATGTACACTGCAGTACGGAAACAATCCGGGGGGGGGTAAGAATCGATATTTCTGTCAAAAATCTCGCAGTGAATGTTCGGTTCCACAGATCGCGCAATCATCCCACCCACCCACCCGGGACTGAAATTGCAAAACCCATGCGACGGCGATTGCGATGAGTGCTTGGCGTTGGCTGGTGCCTCTGCGGCCGCGCTAGCCCGCGAATGTTCGCGCGCGCAGCGGCCAGTTAGTGCGGCGCGACCGGCGCGGCTAGGGTGCCCCTACCGCTGGGCACTTCCCAACGGGCATTTCAGTGCGAGTCGGTGTTTCAGGCGGGCGCGGTATCATGGCGACGCCGACAATGGTAGACACGTTGATGAGAGTGACGTTGCTGGTGGCGATGGTGGCGATGACGACGGCAAGGCCAATGGCGGTGCCCATGTTGATCACGCCCGCCGATACCGATGACGATGTCCACGCGTCGGTGGTGGAGGTATTGGAAAAGAGTTCGACATGCGCGCGTGGCACACGCGCGCGAATGACCCGTGTCCCCCCCAACACGCTCGCAACGGCGTTTGGATGAGTTCGACATGCGGCGCGAGAGGCCCGTCTGGCAGAATGTGCTGACACTGTTGAAGTTGCTCTGGGATTCTTAAGCATTCGCCAGAACGCGCGCGCAAGCTTTGTGAAAACTTATATTGCCACAACATGTTTTGTTTACGTGTGTTCGGGACACTCGTTTTTGAAATTCCTACGGTATGTGCTGTTGTTTGTTTAAAAAATGTTGGCTTGCGCGCGAGACGACGTGCGCGGCCGCACTTCGCCCAATCTGTTGCATCGGATTCTTGCGGCACCACGCGCGCGAATGCGTTCAAACGACTTCGGCGCGCGCGAAGACCCGTTGGGTACCAACTGTTATGTACACGTCGGAAAAAACAATGGTTCCCCACAAGATCAGCAAGAGCGCAAGCGCAGGCTTTTTTGAACACCCGTGCTGCGAAGCAATGTGTTTGCAACATGTTTCTAGGACAATCGGTTTTGAACTCTTTGCGGAGCCAAGCGTTTTCGAGCGATTTCGGCATGCGCGCGCGAACACGCGCGCGCATGCATTCCGTCACATTTCTGGCAACGCATTCAAAAAAACTGGTGGTGCTTCATATACGAGTACGCGCGCATAGCATTGTTTGCAGAGGATGAGTGGGGGAACCTTCACCGGCTTGGCCAGACTGATACGAACTCATACTTAGGATGGGCAATGGGGCGGAAACGTATATATACATATATATATATACATATATATATATATATATATATATATATATATTCACACTTGTATACATAAACATATAACATATATATATATATGTACCCATGTGTATGTGTGGAATGCAATACGGAAGGGCGATCCGTTAAGTCCAAGGGGGTAGCTCCTAATACTCTTGGAGAAACGAGAACGCATAAGGAATAATCTATGCAGCGCAGTCTGTGCGGTGCAACGGGCCGGCGGCCAAGGGCGGCCATGAGCGGCGACGAGGCGGCGACGGGGCGGCGACGTTGCGGTGATGGCGGCAACACGGTGGCGGATTCGACAAACGAGCCCAGACGGCGGGCGGCGACGAGGCGGCGACGGGGTGGCGACGGCGGCAACGAGGCGGCGGACCCGACCAACGGGCAGTGGACAGGCAGTCGCGGGGCGGCGGCGCCGGCAAGAAGGCGGCGGGCCCGGCCAACGAACCCAGCTCCTCGAGAGGCAAGTAAGAAGCCCTAGCTGCGAGCACTGCCTGGGGAAGAACGATTAGGGGCCCCCTGAACCATACCAGGCCAAATTTCAGCCGGGGGCTGAGCCAAGTGAAGCGGGATCGAGCGGCGGACTTGAGCGGCTTCATGCGGGGTTTTGCCAGCTTTTGACCTCTCGATGCTAAGGTTGACACCCCGAAGGAATTGCACACGGACCGGCTGGAGGACGCGAGAGCAGGCAGCAGCGTGGGAGGAGGTGTGACTCTTGGTATCGTCTGTGATGAGATAGTATGTCGATGGACAAGATATCTCTTTTCCATCTTGAGCCAAAATGGGTGCACGGAGGAGGGTGTCAGAATCACTCCTCCTCGGGCCTGGCCGCCAACCCGGCCAGGCACGACCTACGTCGTACGCGGGCGCGCCCAAGCCGACGCGCCCATCTCATCAGCTAGGCTGCGGCCATGCCGCGAGCCCCTCACTCCGTCCGGCGCGATCATACCGCCGCCGGCGGAACCTCATCCAGCCCCACAGGTAGCGGAGCATGGATTCGATCCACTCCATCACTTGAAGTCCTTCTGAGTCAAACTCGGCGTCCGATCCCAGATGTTGAGCGTCGCCATGTGTCTCCTCAAAAGGGATCCACCCACGCTCTTGGTCAGCACGTCCGCGACATTGTTCTTACCAGGAACCGCGGCGATCGAGAGGTCGCCCTTGCCCACGCGCTCCTGGATCCACAAGTATCGTGATTGAACATGTCGCATCTTCCCGAGACCCCGCCGTTGGACGTGGCCCCGGGCCGCCGATGAATCCGAGGCGAGCTCTACCTTCAGGTCCAGCCCCCAGTCCGCGAAGAGGCTGTGAAGGCCCAGGCCCACGCTCCCGCCCTTCACCAGGGCGTAGTACTCGCTCTCTCCGCTGCTCAAAGAAACCGTCGACTGCAGATTACTGCCATGCTTGACGACATGATGCCCCAGCATCGCCACGAAGCCTCCGGTGCTCTTCCGGGTGACTGCGCAGCCCGCATGATCGGAGTCCACGTACACCCGGATCTTGTCGAACATCTTCTGCTCCGTGAAAACCGTCACCGTGCTAGGATGCCGCTTGAGGTAGCGGCCAACCCTCTTGAGCATGAGCCAACTCGCCTCCGTTGGCGTCTGCATGGACCTAGCGAGCGTCTTCGATGCCTCTGCCAAGTCCAGCCTGTCCTGAGACAGGTAGGCCACCCTCATGGTGAGGGATCGGAAGCGCGAAGCTTCCGCTGCTCCCAACGCCGCCGACTTCGCATCCATCATCTGCTTGTCGGCGCTGCGCTTCTCCATCGGCGTGTCCACGCCGTTGGCCTTGCTGAGACCCAACTCGTCGATCACGATCTCCGCGCGCCGCTTGTCCGGCTCGATCATCGCATGCCGGCAGGGCCGGCCACCGCCAGGCGGAACTCCCGCGCTGACCTCGATGACCCGATTCAGGAAGACCGCCTGCTTGTCATCGCCCTCGTCGAAGCCTAGGTTCGCAGTCTTCTTGAACTCGTACTTCTTGCCCAGCGTGGCCTCGAAGCTGTCGATGTCCTGCTGCTGAGCCAGCACCGCGAAGTCGTCGCCGTGCCCCAGCAGCCTCGTCTCGTCCACCTCCTTGTAGAAGACCGCTGGGCACGACACGCCCGCCTTGTAGCCGTGTTCCTCCAGCAGCTCCGTGTAATCGCCCTGCCAGATCTTGCTGGCGTCCTGCGTGCCGTACCAGGACTTGAGGAGTAGGCCGCACTTGTCCTCGCCGTACTCCTTGCGACTCTCCTCCTCCAGCTCTACGAAGATCCTCCGCTGCGCCTTCCCGTAGAAGTGCGCCCTGCTGATGTCGAAGAAGCCGATCTTGAAGTTGCCCGGCTTCCTGCCCTTCTTGCGAAGCGACTCCTGAATGTGGAGCGGTGCTTCCCGCGTCCACGTGACCATCAGCGAGACCAGCGACCGCATGGCCTCCAGAGGAGGCATGGCCGAGAAGACCTCGGACGCCTCCAGCTGCTCGTCGGGGCGCTTCTTCGCCTTGATCTCCTTCACGACGAGCCTGCTCCTGTAGTTGGGCCTCTCCGCGTCACCCTTGTTCGTGTCGACCCACTTGAGTGGGATGGGCGGACGCCCAGTCTCGGCGAAAGCCTGAGACCTCGGGACGATCTCGATCAGCTCCTGCTTCTTGACCCACTCGCGCTCGACCGCGCGAGCCTGGGCCACAAGGCCCGCCTCCAGGTAGCCGCCATTGACGTCGTCCCAGTAACTCGTCCAGTCCCCGGGCGGCACTGCCGCGTCCACAGGGACTGGGCCCGACTGCTGCACCTGGGCGGTGCTGAGCTCTCCCACGTCATTCAGCGTGTCCTTGAGCTCCTCCAGCACCGCCTCTACCAACTTCGGTGGATAGACCTTCGCGAACCGCGCGATGCCGCCCACGAGCGTGATGTGGCGATGCCATTCCGCGCGGCCGTCCACATTGCTGCAAGTGCCCTGCAGCCTCCGGGCTAAGCCTGGATGGTTGGTGACCCATCCGGTCTCCTTGCGCACGAACTCCTCCTGACCACTGCGTGGGTTCGTGAGCTTCATGCCCCACCGACACATGAGGCCTTTGACCGTGAAGACTCCTGGATGCGCGACCAGCTCCTTGACGATGTCCTCATTCCACGATCGCGCGCTCCAGGGATGCTCATGCAGGAAGTACCTGCCTGGCTTCCTGAGCTGACGCCAGTAGGCGTCGACTGCCACCTTCAGGTGGTGTCTGGCCTCCTCCATCTCAGCCGCCTCCTGCTCATCGGTCCTGAACTTGGCGCTCAGGCCCCTCAGCAAGCTGAACTTCTCGCATGGAGGGGACCCCGTGAGCAGGATGGGATCCATCCGCTCCTGCTGCTTCTCGAGCTCCTTGACATCCTCGGGGCGCCGCAAGTCCCACGGCGTCCCGTCCTCCTTGAGTTCCTCCAGGTCCGCCGCGAAGCCCGGGCGCAGCTGAAATTCCGCTGCCCGAGCCGAGAACCGATGTGGCGAGTACACCTCGGCCACGTCCACGGCGCCCAGCTGCAACGCCGATAGGGCGATGCTGTCCACCTCTTCGTCGGCGATGTCCACGCCGACGCTGGCCCAATGGCCGCTGACCTGTTCGCGAACGAGCGGGAGCAACTCCGCCTTCGCTCTCGTCAGCACTCCGAGCTCAACCAGCTCGATCGACGCCACATCGAGGGCGAGCACCCGCATGTGCCTCCCCTCACTGGCGTTCCACACGACTGCCACTCCAGCTGGCAGCTGAGGTCCTTCCGCTGGCGCCGGCTGCGCCGCGAGATCCTCCATGTCCACCGGTACCGGCACGTCTGCCGGCTGTGGATCACCGCGCTCGAGGGCCTCCGGCACGTCATCCGGGGCCACCTCCGCCAAGCGCTTCAGCCGCGACCTGGTCGCGGTCATGTCGACATCCTCGGCGGCCTCTGCCGCTCGCGCTGCTCCCGAACTGGAGCTCGCTCCTCCTGAAGGCCGGAGCCCGATGCTACCGGCTGGCTCTCTCGCATGCGCGCCGCTGCGGCTGCCGCGGCTGGCGCTGCTGCCGATCGGGTCGCGGCCGGCGCGGCCGATGCCGCCGCCGCCGCTGCCACCGGCTCTGTAATCCTCCGAGCCGTCTTCGGCGGAGGGGTCCCTGCCGCGGCCGCTGCCGCTGGTCGGACTCTGGCCTCTTGGCCCTGCCTCCGCTCTCGATACTGGCCGGTCCTCTCCCGGCCTGCCTCCTCAGCGTCCAGCGCTTCGAAGATTCTCTTGCTGCACACCGCGTTGTGCGCATGGCCAGCCAGCACCTTGCCGTGCTTGGCGATCGAGACGCACCCTGGGCATCCCGGCGTTGCGCCCAGCCGCTCGACGTCCGCCTTGAGGACGTACATCCTCCTCGGCGCCTGCGGCTGCGGCGACACCACCACAATTGGTGGCGGTCCGACCTCTCCAGGTCCGACGATGGCCCGCGGCGCGCTTGCCGCACGCGGAGCCACGTCCCACGGCAGGCCCTTCAGGCCATCCCAGCCCGCCGTGATCCACTTCTCGCTCTGCGGCAGGCTGCGAAAGCCTACCGCCTTCTTCGCGCCGTCGCTCGTGATGACCATCATCGAGCCGTCGCGCGGGTGGTGGCCGATGTAGCGAGCCTCCACCATCTGCTCCTCCAGCGCGTTCTTCCTCGCGCGCTCCCCGGCGAACCGCGCCATCAAGCGCTCGCCGAAGAGCGGGACCGGCTTCCTCCACTGCCGTCCCGTGAGCCGCTGGAGAGCGGTCTTGCCATCCTGGCCGCGCCGGTATCGGTTGATTACCGATGCGGCGTGCTCCGGCAGGTGCGCTAGCACCGGGTGCTTGTCCTCCACCTTGACGCCCAGCTTGGACTCCAGGTCCATCTTGAGCGCCCGCACCTGCTTCTTAATCTCGCGCACCGTGACCTCGATCTCCCCATTGGCCTGATGATCGGCCGGTGCCGACTCCTGGGGAATGGCCTCGAGGCCAGGAACCTCCTCCACCGCACGCCTCTTGACCAACAGGATCGCCGGCTCGCCGTCGGACTTGTTGACGATCTTCCTGTAGCCCAGGATCCGCAAGAAGCGTGCGAAGAACTTGATGGCGTAGGCGTCGTCGCCCTTCTTCTCCACGAATGTCGCTGCCATCATCTTCGAGCGCCGATCCCTAAGTACCAGCATCGGCATGGTGTCCGCGTCGTCCTGGCCCATGAAGGCGTAGTCGGACGAGACCACCGGCACCGCCGTCTCGTCGTCCTCCGGTGCGCGGAGATGCGGCTGGCCTTGGCCCTTTGCCGCAATACACACGCGACACCAGCTGCGATAAGTCGCGTGTCCCATCGCCTCGTGTTCGTCGATCTCCCTCTGAGAGGGCTCATGAGGTGCCTTCAGCACTCTCGGGCGAGCCTCCTCCTCGCCCTCGTCGGCCTGCTGTCCATCAGGAGCAGCTGGCAAAGCGTCGGCCGCAGCAGCTGCCGCTGGCTGAAAACCCGGCGGTCTCACGTCGGAAGGTCCCGACCCCGCCGCTGCCGCCCCCGCAGCCGATGCCGCCGGGGGCCGTGGTATTAAGTCCTCCAGTGGGCTTACGCCGAGGGCTGCCTCCTGGGGACTGTCTTCTCGAGGATCTCCAGCAGCTCCTCCTTCGACTTGCCGCTGAGGAGCTCCACTAGCTCGGACTTCGACTTCGCCGAAAGTCCCTCCTCGAGAGGAGCAACCGAGCCATGTTGGCCCTTCTTGAGGTAGAAGTTGTAGACGCCCTGCTCGCGATAGACCGGCAGCATCTGGTGCTTCGCCGCCTTCGCCTCCTTCTCGAGCATGCCTACCACGCGCTTGCCGATTGGGCTCTTCTCGTGGAATATCCAGCCGCCATTGCGACCCAGGAATGAACACTGTCCAGCTCCTGCTGCCTGCCCCACCGAGATCAACGGCTTGTGCACGTTCGTCACGCGTCCCTTGAGTGCTCGTAGCACTCCGTACTCGTCCTCCGCCTTGAGCTGCAAGCTGCCCTCGTCCGGGACGAGCTCACCACTGGCCGTACGATACGTGCTGCCGTTGCCCTTCATTCCCGTCGGCGGCGCGAAGCTCCGAGGGAATGCTGAGATAGCTGCACCGCTGTCCCAGTTGAACTTCATCCAGTCGTCCTGCGCGAAGGGGGAGAGGTCGACCGCCGCTACGCCGCGGCCGCTGCCGCTGGCGAGCTCCAGGCAGTCCAAGCTGCCCATGTCCAGAGCGGCGACCTCCGCTTCAGGCTCCTCCTCCAGGCTGCCTGCCGCCTTGCCGCCGGCCTTGCCGCCGCGGCTACCGACTTTACCACCAGCGCTTGCCCCCGTTGCGGATCCAGTTCCAGCCCTCGTACTCGATCCCTGCTCTTTCCTCCAGCAGTCGGATGCCTTGTGGCCCCATCTCTCGCAGTTCCGACAGTAGCCGTCGAAGCGCCCGCTGGTGCTTCGAGGTGCCGTGTGCCCTGAACCACGGCCCGAACCCGTCGGGGATGTGCGGGAGCCTGAGTATGATCCGTTCGTCGATTTGCTCTTCCCCTTCGGCTCCTGAGTCTTGCCTTTCCCTTTGCTCTTGCCGTCCTTGCCCTTGCCTTTGCCTTTGCCTTTCGGGGCTCCGAACGATCCGACGTCCATGTCGTCCGGATGATGCGCCCGCGCACGGATCGATGGCTCCTTGATCTTCACGCCGGTCCGAGCCTCTACGATCGTCATTACCTCGTTCAGACTGTCCTGGAACGTTACGAGCCGATGCTTGTTGAGTACGAGGTGGTTCTCGATGTCCTGAGGCACGAGCATCTCGAGGGCCGCCATCTTGATATCCTCCGGCAGCTCGGCCAGACCATCTTCTCCTTGGCGGCGTTCGTACCTGCCTATCTGCTGGATCCACTTCTCTAAGGCGGACCCCAGCTCGTCCGCGCTGCACTTCGGAGGCGAGATGATCGACCTCAGGATCAGCCTCTTCCTCGGGCCTGTCGTCGGATCCCACCTGCGGTGGAGCTTCCGCCAGGCTTCGAGACCGTTCCCGTCGGGGGCGCCCGTCACGAGGTCGTTGCTCTCGCTGCCGTCCGCCGTCGTGCTGATCAGCGCCGCGTACAGCTGGTTGACCTTGGTCTCCAGCTCTGGAACTCCGTCGTGCACCGCCCGAGCTCCCTCGATCGTCACGGGGCGTTCGGCTTCGGCTGCCCACCGAAGAACAGGGCGAAAACTCTCTCCGTACACGCCGATCACGTAGTTCTCCATCTTGCGATTCCAGGCGCCGAACTTCTCTTGGTCGTCGCCCAGCGTCGTGGGCTTGCCGATCCCCTTGGTGTCTACGAGACCTTGAACGGCTCCACCCGCGCTCGTCGCGCCTCTGATCTGCTCGCCCATCCGCTCGATCGCCTGCGGGATTGCCGCGAGGCCTCCTGCCACCTGCTGCTGAAGACGCTGATTCTCGTTCTCCAGCCTCCTCATCTCGTCGGCTGCCTGACCTATTTGAGCCGCGAACTCCTGCCTCAGCAGTTCGAACTGATGCCGAACCTGCTCGTCCATGTTTGACAGCGTGTCTCTCGGCGAGCTCCTCCCGGCTCTCCGCTATCTCTTGCCTCGTGCGTTCGAGGTCCGTAATCCGGCCTAGGACTTCCTTCTGCGTTCTCTCAACAGCGTCCGATGAGTTCTCCGACGGGTGGTCCTCGATGTACGCGAGGTGGTGAAGCTTGTTGCCCGTCTCCCTCAAGTCGTGCTTGAACTGGAGCTGCTTGCGCCTGGTCTCGATCGCCTCGTCGCTCCTCTTGCCGCGCCTGCGGCCACTCTTCCCGGCCCCTGCCGGTTGACTCCTCCCGGCCCCTGCCGGTTGCTCGGCCGCTGCCGAGCTCGGTGCGGCCGATGCCGCCCTCTTCCAGCCTCGAGCCTCTTGCCAGCTCGCCGTGGCGCCCGCGGGCGCGCCGCGGCAGCAGTGAGTGGCCAGCTCACGCTACCATGATGAGATAGTATGTCGATGGACAAGATATCTCTTTTCCATCTTGAGCCAAAATGGGTGCACGGAGGAGGGTGTCAGAATCAGTCTGGGACGCGCAGAAACATACTAATACTATATGTCCTGCTTGGAGGTGCACGTCTGACCCGAACATGTAGTACACCCATCTGCTTCCCGAGCTGCGTGGGCAGAAAGCGCCCGCCACGACGCATATACTGTAAGAATTTCTCGCGGCGCGCATCGCCCCTGGGGGGGGACGCACACATAGCACTACCAGGTTGGGGTGACGCCGATCGCCTCCTGCTGCAGCCGCTCCAGCCCCTCCCCCTGCGCAGAGGCGCCGCGCGCCTGTACCTCCTTGCTTGCACTGGCTTGGGATCGTGCCGGGGAGACGTAGCACCTGAGCCCCGTAGATGCGAGGTAGTCTGACTGGTCATCTCCCCCCCTCAGCGGCGACCGCCTGGGAGGGGGGGATGGCAATACTCACTACCGACATCCAGTTTGGGATCGACGCGTATATGCACTAAGGTATCTGGGCTCTGTCCCATGGGGACATCGCTTGCTGTATCTGGCCGGCTCTCCGGGCGGCAGGTGTCGAACATCACAAATACACATATGTGTATGTAAACACACTGCGCTTGGGCCGTCATTGCGACGCGGTGGGGCCCGACAGTGCGACCGATACCAATGCCAAGCTGAATGTGGCCCTGGGGCACACGAATACATGGTCACGGGACCCGGGACGCCCTATACGTTCTAATGTGGTCTGGGCTTTCGTCTTCCCCTCCTGAGAGGCGGGGGGCGGAGGGGGGGGTGTCGGGCGGGTGCCCGCGCTTGCGCCCACTCGCGCGGCGTGCGCTCGGCGGGGTGCAGCAGGACGCTGTGCGACGGTGCGCCAGAGCGTGCGCGGCCGTGGCAAGAGGCAGAGGACGAGGAGGAGGAAGAAGAGGACGAGGAGGAGGGAGAGGACGAGTAAGGAGGAGGAGGAGGAGGAGGAGGAGGAGGAGGAGGAGGAGGAGCGGAAAGAGTAGGACGAGGCGGCAGATGCAAGGTTGCAGGAGCTGCGACGCATGGGCGCCCAGCATCTCGAGGGGGGTCTGGGGAGGAAGAGGAGCAGGGAGGAGGAGGGGGAGGAGGAGGAGGTGGTGGTGGTGGTACTCAGCATCTGGTCTAGTCAGCAATGATTATCCCATTACATGTGACCGCTGTGCGCATAGTGAGGGCAGGTCCCCTCGCGAAACTCGAAAGTCGGCACTCCCGTCGCGACTAGGAGGAGGAGGAGGAGAAGGAGGAGGCAGAGGATGCAAAGGAGGAGGAGGAGGAGGAGGCAGAAGAGGAGGAGGTCAGGGGATCCGAGAGGAGGAGGAGGAGGAGGAGGAGGAGGAGGAGGAGGAGGAGGAGGAGGAGGAGGGCGGAGGGAGGAGGCAGACGAAGAGGCAGAGGAACAGGTACACAGGAGGAAGGAGAAGCAGGGAGGAGGGGAGGGGAGGACGGAGGAGTATCGTCGAGGTAGCGGGAGGACGGCGAGCAGGGAGGAGGGGAGGGGAGCACGGAGGAGGATCGTCGAGGTGGCGGGAGGGCGGCGAAATCGCGAAATGGGGGGCAGAGGATGAGGAGGAACCTACTCCGACGGTGGAACCCTGCACGAGTCTCCCAAACGAATCTGGAAGAAATCCTCATCGTCGTCCTTGTGCCTGCGCAGGCCCTCTCTCCTTGCCTCCTCGTCGCCCCTCTCCTTCTCGCCCCTGCGCGGAGGCCCGCCTCCCGTCCCCCTGCTCTGCCTCCTCCTCGTCCTCCCGCCTATGATCTCCCGTCCACCTCCTCCCCCGTCCCCCCTGCGAGTGCGCGCGCGTCGTTTTTTTTCCACCTTGGCAACATCGCCACCTCGCCCGGCAGTGGCTGGATCGCGAAGTCGTTGGGATTCTGACGGCCGCCTCGGATTCCTAACACAACGTGCGGGCCCCATGGGGAGGGGCTCGTGCGGGCCCCATGGGGGAGGGGCTCCTGCTCGAAGCTTCTTCGCGTCTCACTCGCAGACGACGCTCCCTCCCGAGACCTCCTCAATATCCAAGCCTCATGCGCCCAACAGTGACGACGGTTACCCGTTTGACGATGGCCGCCTTGGACTACTAGCATGAAGTGTGGGCCCCAGAAGGAGGGGGGCTTCCGCGCGAGACTTCCTCACGCCTGCCTCACAGGCGAGGCTCCCGCTAAACACTCCCCGACGATTCAGGCACCCGCAGCCCAAACGCGACGTCAGTTACAGGTTTTACCTCGGATTGCCAACATCAAGTGCTGGCCCCCTAGGGAGGGCCCCCCGCTCGAGACTTCCTCGCGACTCGCTCACAGACGAGGCTCCCGCCCGAGACTTCCTCAAGATGCATTTGTAAGTGACTGTGTGGGTGTCTGGATGTGCACGATGACAATGGGGACGCTGACGATGGTGATGACGATGACGATGACGACGATGATGATGATGATGCTGATGCTGATGCTGATGCTGATGATGATGATGATGATGATGATGATGATGATGACGATGACGATGACGATGATGATGACGATGGTGATGATGATGGTGATGACGATGCTGATGCCGATATTGACGATGATGAATGATGACAGCGACGATGGTTGGTGTGATGATGCTGGTGATGATGGTGACGCTAATGCCAGTAATGATAATGCTGATGATGATGATGATGATGATGATGACGACGATGACGATGACTGCGACGATGCTGATGAGGTTGATGATGCTGTTGATATGTTAGCGATGGTGGGGATGATAATGACGATGATGGTGATGATGGTGATGATGCTGGTAACGATAATGGTGATGCTGGTGCTGCTAATCACAATGCTGCTGTTGCTGCTGCTGCTGATGGCGATGATGATGGTGCTGATGATGATAATGATGATGATGGCGATGATCATTATGGGTATGATGATGCAAATGGTGATGGTGATGGTGATGATGATGATGATGGTGGTGGTGATACTGATAATGCTGGTAATGATGCTGGTAATGATGATGAGCGAGCGAGCGGCCTGGAAAGCAAATGGTGCTGCACATAATGATTTTGAAACTGGTGATGATGCTGATGATGATGACGATGACGACGACGATGCTGATGATAATAATGATGATGATGATGTTGATGGTGATGATGATGCTGATGATGATGCTGATGCTGATGCAGTGTGTAAAGGATGTGCTGGAATGCGGCGGGGACGCATGCGGGCGCAGCCATTGCGGCCTTCGGTGGCGCTCCCTATGGGGCCACGTGTCGTGTGAGGGGTGTGCCGAAATGAAAGGCCGCCATGCGAACGTCGCCACTGGCCCCTTCGGTGGGGCTCCCCATGGGGCCACGAAGCGTTGTAGTGCATGGGGGAAACGCATGCGGGCACCGCCACGAGGGGCTTCAGTGGGGCTCCCTATGGGGCCACGAAACGTTGTACCGGGTGGGGGAAGCGCAGGCGGGCACTGCCACTAGGGCCTTCGGTGGGGCTCCCTTGGAGGCCACGTAACGCTGTATTGGGCGGGGGAAACGCATGGGGGCACGGCCACTAGGGCCTTCGGCGGGGCTCCCTATGGGGCCACGAAGCGTTGTACTGAGTGGGGGAAACGCATGCGGACACCGCCACTGGGGCCTTCGGTGGACCCCCCTATGGGGCCACGACGCGCTGTACTGGGCGGGGGAAAGGCATGCGAACCATGCCACCCTGTGGAGCCACGAAGCGCTGTACTTGGCGGGGGGGGAACTCATGCGAACCATGCCACTAGGACCTTCGGTGGAGCTCCTTATGGTGCGACGAAAAATGGGAGGGGTGTGCCGAAGTAGGCGTGGGGGACGCATGCGGGCACACCAACTGGGACCTTCTGCGAAGCTCCCTATGGGGCCACCAACCGTGTGAGGGGTGTGCCGGAATTGGTGTGGGGGACGCATGCGGGCATACCCCCTGGGACCTTCGGTGAATCTCCCTATGGGCCACGTGTCGTGTCAGGGGTGTGCCGACATGGGTGTGGGGACGCATGCGGGCCACTGGGACCGTCGGTGGAGCTCCCTGTGGGGCCACCGAACGTGTGAGGGGTGTGCCGACATGGGTTTGGGGGACGCATGCGGGCACACCCACTGGGACCGTCGGTGGAGCTCCCTGTGGGGCCACGAAACGTGTGAGGGGTGTGCCGACATGGGTGTGGGGGGCGCATGCGGGCACATCCACTGGGACCTTTGGTGGAGCTCCCTATGGGGCCAGGAAACGTGTGAGGGGTGTGCCGACATGGGTGTGGGGGGCGCATGCAGGCACACCCCCTGGGACCTTCGGTGGAGCTCTCTATGGGGCCACGGCACGTGTGAGGGGTGTGCCGACTTGGGTGTGAGGGGCGCATGCGGGCACACACTCTGGGACCTTCGGTGGAGCTCCCTATAAGGCCACGCAGCATGTGAGGGGTGTGCCGCAATGGGTGTGGGGGGCGCATGCTAGCACACCCACTGGGACCTTCGGTGGAGCTCCCTATGGGGCCGCGAAACGTGTGAGGGGTGTGCCGAAATTGGTGTGCGGGGGACGCATGCGGGCACTGGGACCGTTGGCAGAGCTCCTCATGGGGCCACGCATCGTGTGAGGGGTGTGCTGCAACGGGTGATGATGAAGAAGATGATGATGGTGTTGCTGTTGTTTATGATGATGATGCTGCTGATGATGATGATGATGCTGTTGATGATGATGATGATGATGATGATGATGATGATGATGATGATGATGATGACGATGATGATGATGATGATGACGATGATGGAGGATGGTGGAGGGGGATGAGGAGGAGGAGGAGGAAGAGGAGGAGGAAAGGAGAGGAGAGGAACGCGGGGACCGCCTCTTCAAAGCGAGGACCCAACACCACAGGATGGTAAGGAACAACAGACCACATTAGGATGTGTGGAACACAGAATACCATCGCTGCGCAGGCCGAGAGTCGGGGCATGGCGAAGCCCAGGTATCCTGCAGGAGTGAAGGCTCACATCCTGCGGCACGTTTCACGACTTCGAGGTGAACACACCCAGCCCGAGGAGAAGGAAGAGAAGGAGGAGGAGGAGGAGGAGGAAGAAGTTTGAGAAGGAGAAGGGGAGGAGGTTTGACATTGAGGAGGGAGGGCGAAGACGTCCTTCTGCTTGGCACCGTGCTGCAGCAACGACTCCAGCTGCCTCGCCACCACGACGTCGGGCGCCTGCCGGAGAAGGCCCATCGCCTCCGACGGGCTGGCGGGGCAAGCAGGAGCAGCAGCAGGGGAAGGAGCAGCGGCGGCAGCAGGCGCAGGAGCGGCACGGGGAACAGGCGAGGGGTTGGGGAAGGATTGGCCGCAGTAGCGGCGGAGCGGAGGAGGCAGTGTCAGCTGCTGGGAAGTGGTCCCCCCCCCGGCCTGGCATGGCATGTCCCGCCCGCGGGGCCGAAAAACAAACACCTTCAGGGGCACAACAACTTTACCACCGATATGAACATAGTCGTCGGATGGAAAGGCTGCAACATCACAAACGTTCGGAGATCCGCGCGGATTTCTTGAATCGGCGCTGGACCCCCTCCAGGGGTGACGGCGGATGCGCCGCCAGGACGGGCCAGCGCCGATCCAAGAAATCCGCGCTGACCCCCAACAGCTTATGTCTGTGCAATTTGTGGTTCCTCGAGTCGCCTCGTCGAGGCCGTCGGCAAAATGACGAGACCAGGTCTGAAATGAGAGGCGAGCTCCCGCTGCAAACGTCTCAGAGAGACACGGCCGCCAAAACTCGGGCGAAAGTCGCCAAAAAACGTATGCAAACTAGAGTCCTCGCACACTCGAGCGTTTTGCTTCCCGGACCATTCTCTCCCATCCCAACACCCTTTGCCACTCCCCTCACCTCACCGCCCCAATTGTACCCCCTCACTCTCCCCTTCCCCCCCGTCTCCCCCCCGAACCCGGCTCCCCTTCCCCATGGCCCTTTCACGCCCCTCCCCTCCCCCCAACCCCTTCCCCCTCCATTCCCCCTCCCCCCTCGAATCCAATCTCTCCATTCCCCCCCGCCTGCCCCCGCCCCCCCGCTCCCCCGAGCGTCGTCCCCGAGCCTTGTCCAGCAGGGCGGACACCATCGGCCCCGCGGAGTTGGCGCGCCGCTCGAAGCCCATGTCCAGCCTGGCCAGGGCCGTCCGCGGCCACAACACAACCAAATAGCGGCCAGAACCGACAACGAAACCAAACCAGACCGAGACCGACAGGCCCGAACAGCCCACAAGAGCGCAGCGACGCAGCAACGTCACCCGGGCAACGCCCAAAGGCGGTAACCCATAGATTGGTTGCCACCTCATCGAGGAAGCATGACCCCCCTGGACCCCGCCCCGAAAACGCCGATACATCGGCGACGCATCGGAGCTGCACCGATGATGCATCGTCGACGTCGGCGGTGCATCGACGACGTCGGCGCGAAGCAAGTCGGACTCCGCATCGGACCGCATCGGCGATGCGGCGCCCTCCCCTCCTCCACCTCATCATCTTCCTCCCCCCTCCTCCTCCTCCTCCTCCTCCTCCGCCTCCTCCTCCTCCTCCTCCGCCTCCTCCTCCTCACCCTCCTCCTCCTCCTCCTCCCCCTCCTCTTCTTCGTCCTCCTCCTCCTCCTCCTCTTCCTCCTCCTCCTCCTCCTCCTCCTCCTTCCTCCCCTCCTCCTCCTCCTCCTCCTCCTCCTCCCCTCCTCCTCCTCCCTCCTGCCCCCCGCCCGCTCGCCCGCCCGCCCGCCCGCCCGTCCGCCCGCCCGCCCCCTCCTTCCCCCCCTCCCTCCCTCCCGTCCGATCGACCAGGACAGGATCTATCACTTTGGGGGTTCCTGAAACCTCCTGGGACCTCCTGGGGGGCTCCTGGGGGTTCCCGGGGCCGCGTTGTGGCATCCTAAAAGAACTCCTTGGTTTCGTGGACACTCCTGGGGCCTCCTGGGGGTTCCTGAGGCCCTTTTGGGGTTTCCTGGCGTTCTTTGGGGGCCTCATGCGACCTCCTGTGGTTCCGTGGGGCCTCCTGGAGCATCCTGGTGCGTTCTGGCGCCTCCTGGGACCTACTGGGGGGGGAAACAGGATAATGGCGAGGGCCTTCGATGTCATCGTCATCGTCATCGTCGTCGTCGTCGACGCCATCGTCGTCGTCGTCGTCGTCGTCATCGTCGTCGCCGTCGTGGCCGCGCGCGCACAACGACGACGACCCCGTGGGGGCCACGAGAGTGGCGACAGGAGGCGTTCCAGCGGGCCCCGCCAGAATGTGCGCCACTAGGGGCGAGACCCCTGGGGCCCCAGAACCGACCTCACGAAACACAATGTGACTAAAATGTGTCACTGCGCCTTTTGTATATATATAAATAAAAAGCGTCCGGGGAGTCCTGAGAGCACCTCGAACGTCGTCGCCGCTGTCCTGGAAACGTCGGGCGCGGATTGGGGGCGTGAGGCCCGTTGTCGTCGCCGCCGCGGTGCGATCGTTCAGAAGTTCGAGCACGAACAATGGCAAATGTGCAGGGGCCGCCCACAATCGCGCCAAACGCATTAGTTGTTAAGCATTTGTTGCTGCGCCGACAAGTCTCAACATGTTTTCGACGCCCCCGGGCCGCCCCGATGTTGTAAATATAGTCGGTAACCTAAAAAGGTTGTTGCATGATTCTGCGCGGACCCACGGGGAAACCCACCGGCATTTATTTCTCACAGTCAGACCCCCGAGGAAACTGCGCAAAACTCACCCACCAGAGCCGGTGGACCTCGCCCCCGACGGCCGTTTGAAATTCCCGAGGCCTCGACGGCGCCATGTTTGATGTGTATGCGTTTGGCAAAATATGCACACGTGGAACACACGACGCCATCGCCATCGTATGGTATTTTATGTATACACATGGGCTGTTATATTTGTATGTACGTCTGATCTGTGTAGGTGTACATATCAACTCTATAGATCAGCATATCTACACATATATGTGTAGGCATACGAACGCACATATACATCACACACGTTTGCGCGTACATGCCTAGCTCTATACACACATGTACCCGTGTACACGAATGGCGAATAAAATAAACCAGTAACATCAATCGCCCTATTCGCACGCATCCAATAGCTGCAGCTAATCAAATGCGTTTGGTACGATATCCAGAATAGAACACACTACGCAAGCGCAATTGACTTTGCATTTCATGTATACACGTAGACTTGTAATTGTATGTACATGTGCGATCCATATATGTTGTATGTATATGTATGACATGTGTTGTGTACATACATATATATATATGTATGTACATAATAAATACAGTTGTACATACATTGTATATACATATGTCTGTCTGTATGCATGTACGCGCACACTCATAAACACACGATCGCGCATACATGCCAAACCAACCTAACTACACACCTGGAAACACGCGCAGTACTGGCTAATCCAATAAAACAGTCGCATCCATCGCCCTACTCGCGCACTTGTGTTTGAACATCTTTGAACACGCGGTCGCGTCTACATACCAACTTAACCTAAGTACGCACACATTTGGAAGCACGCGCAATAACGGCGATCAACTACAGCAATAACAGCAAACTCCCGAATCGCGCAATTGTAACTGAGCTATATGTATACACATGGACTTAAATATCAGTTTGCATGCACGACACACGATACATCCACACTATAGCTGTCATACTACATATTTTATGCATATATGTATGTGTGTGCGCAAATGCACGCACAAATATAAACGCGCGATCGCGCGCACATGCTCAACTCATCTAAATGGCACATAAATACGGCAACGCGAACAAGAATGGCGATCACACTATTTCAGTCGCATCAATCGCCCTGTTCGCGCGCATCCAATGACTAAAACTAATCACAGCCCCGAAGGCGTCCACGCATGATTTGTTTCTGAATATAGGAGGCGAGCGCACATCGCGAGGGCTCGAGACGGCAAAACCGCGCCCCGAGCGCATCAGAATGCGGCCTCCTGCGGGACGGCGCCCCCACGCCTGAAACAGGCGAAGTGAGAGGCCATCGCTAAATTCACTCTGCAAACATCAACTGATATTCAACTTCATTACACTGGAGGCTAGAAGTCCGCCAGGCGCGCAAGCGCGGGCGGAGAGAGAACGAGGGGGACAAAAGGGCAAAAGGGGCCGCGCGACAAACCCCCGCGACCCAAAGGGCCACTGCCATAGACACACAGCGGCAACCCAACGCCGAGAAGCGGGGAAGGGCGAGAGGGCGGCGTCGCACGTGAACGGCATCGCGAACGATGCCATCGTCGTCGCCAGACCATCGCCGTCGTGGCCGTCGCGGCCGCGCGCGCCCAACGGCGACGACCCCGGGGGGAGGCGGGGGGGCGGTTCGCAGAGTCCTCGACGGCCCCGCGGGCCTCCAGGATCGGCCAAAGAAGCCTCCGAGAGGGCCCCACGACGGCCAACGCGCGGGACGCGGGGGAGCCCACGGGGAGCCCTCCAGACCCTGCGCGCATCGCGGCACTGGCGGCACACGACAAGACGATGAGCGCGCGGGACCTCACTCGCGTAAGGGAGGAGGGAGGAGGGAGGAGGGAGGAGGGATTACGCAGCCTCGGAATCCCACCCAGAGGACCCAAAGGTGCCAGCGGTGCGGCGCTTGAGCCCAAATATCAGGCGCATTGATGTTTTGCAGCGCTCAGCACTTCCGTTCGTCTTCCCCGTGTGGTGGCTAGCTTCCCCTGGCTTCTCGTGCTTCCCCCCTGGGGTTCAGACCCTGACGCACAAATGATACGGTGCGCTCACTCGCCCAGGCTTCGCCTGCCACGCTTTTGCACATCGGTATCGCTTCAGTGACGGCCTTTCTTCCGGCGCATGCCGCACACCATCGCTTTCCTGGCGTTTCCTCGCGTAGTCGCTCTCCTGCTCGGGGTATGCGCTTCCACTCCTCCGTGGCTCCGCCCAAACTGCGTTCTAGGGTGTATCCTAGCGATGTGCCTTGCCCCTCTCTTCCTGTGTGAGCTTTGCCTCGCCTCCTGCTCGCTCGTCGGTACGTCCTGCAGCTTCGCACGTAGGCATGGTCAGACCGCCGCGCTTTCATAATCAGTGCAACATTTCAGTGTGCCCACACCTGATTATCAATTAGGGGCATGGCGTCTCCCAACTCTCTTGTCTAGCCAGCCCCATTCGCCTCCAGAATACTTCTTTATACTGCTGCTGTAGACGTTCCGACGCCAGCTAGCCACTCTGGAGCACGCCTCGAGTGACGTCCGTCGTCGCACACACACACACACAAAAACATATACACACACACACACACACGCACACTCCCCCACCCTCCCTCCCTCCCTCCCTCCCTCCTCCCTCCCTCCCTCCCTCCCTCCCTCCCTCCTCCCTCCCTCCCTCCCTCCCTCCTCCTCCTCCTCCTCCTCCTCCTCCTCGTCCTGCTCCTCCTCCTCCTCCTCCTCCTAAGCAAGCGGGTCCGCAGGGGAACGGGTCCCGGACCCCGGGCCTTCCCCCGGGACCAGCGCTCCTCGCCCCGAACTGTGGCTTGGCGGGCCCCGGGGCCCGCGGAAGGCACCGCGAGCCCCGAGAACGGCGAACAGCCTCTGGACCCGCTTTCGGGTCGGGCAAAAGGGGGGGATAGCAAAAGGGAGGTTTGAGAATCAGCTCACGGAGCTGATTTTCCGGGCGCCTCCCGGCGCCGGGAGGCGCCCATGCATCGAGGAATGGGCCCCTCGGTGAGGCTGAAACCAGCTGCATGCAGCAGATTTCGTAACCCCCCCTTTCCCAATCCCCCCCTTTCGCCTGGCCCGACGCTTCCTTCAGGACGCGTTGCCAGACCTCGGATGTCTTGCTGCTGTTCATTCCGTACGGGCCCCCCCAAAACTCTGGACCACCTTCAAGAGGGACGAGATCTTTTATAGTCCCGGGAAGTTGTGGGTGGCGGCCCCTGGGCCCAGCGGGGACGCCGACAAGGACGAAGGGCATCCGTCTCGTGTTTGTTCCATTGCGCTCGAGGCTTGGATGTGATTCATGGCGCTGCGTTCCTCGCCGGCGTCATCCTCGAGCCGCGCCAGGCCAGAGGTCGACACGAAGGGAGCGGAAGCTGGCGGCGCGCACAAAGAAGTGGGGATGGGCGAGGGGGAAGGCTCAGATCCCGGCCAGAGGTCGACCCAAAGGAGCCGAAGTCGGCGGCGCGCACAAGGGGGTAGGGGGGACTGTGGGGGAGGCTGGTTAGTATCAGCTGGCTGCGACTTAGAAGAAGGAGGCGGCCCAACACCTACAGACGAGGCCCGCGCCTGCCAAGGAGCAGGGGTGCTTCTAAGCAGCCCTCCCCCATACCCCCCTGATTTTGAGCAGGGACCGACCGTCCCGCAGTCCTATAAGCCTACCACGAAATTTTCGTAAAACCAAGAAATATTCCAAACACTTGTCAATGTTCTTAGAACATAAACCCGATGCGTTCAAACACGACAGTCTGAGCCAGAACTGCTCTAAGAACCTTTCTTCGTGCAGACCACAGAAGGCTCTGGGAGCAGCCTTTGCTACTCAGGCCTCTTGGCGAGCTGGGGCGCTTCGCCACTGCTTCACGATTGCCCCCCATGCGCTGCGCGCAAACGTGGTGGTGACAACACCTGGCGGTGAGTCTCGGGCGATTTGGTGTCACCACCTGGTCTGGGGACTCGTGCGCTTGTTCGAGGATGTCCCGGACACCGGTGGGTCCAGGAGTCACAAAACCCGGTGGTGACCCCGCGTCCCCAAACCCAGCGGTGACCTTTTTGGGGATTCCAGGTCGCCACCCGGTGTCTCGCCACCCGGTTTGGGGGTTCCCAACGCTTCGCCACTGCTTCACGATTGGCCCCCCTAACAGGGGATGCGTCGACCCCTATCCCATGCTCCGTGAGGTTTTCGAGAGGATCAACAATTTGGGGCCCAACCCTGGGATATACGAGGGGGGGGCGTCCATCCTCGACAGGGGTGCGTCCGAATAGCCCCCTCGGGATGTATCCCAAGATTCCTCCCCTTTTCTGAGCGACCAAACTTTTCTGGCGGAAGTCGGGGATTGGGGGAGAGAAATCGCCTGCGACCCCCTGCGCTGCGCGCGGCCCAGGGGAGCCGACGACGGGTCGCCGCAGGGCAGAGCCGCGGAGAGAGGCCCGGGGCCCGCCCCCCCGGGCGGGCACCGCCGGCCTCAGGGCGCACCCCTGCAGCTGGCCTCGGGCCGCGGGCCGCCGGCCGCCGGCCGGGAGCGCTGCGGGCGGCCGCGCTCCCCTCCTCCAGATATCCTCCCTGGGAAGGCACCAACTATGTACACCAACACCGATCCTGGCCCAGGACCACCCTGGGCCCAGGATCGGTGTCTACGCCCTCCTGCCTGGCGCAAGAAGGCATGCACACACCGATCCCGGGCCCAGGGTGATCCCGGGCCAGGATCGGTGTTGGTGTATGGTTGGTGCCCTCCAAGCTCCCAGATGGGGCCCCAGTAGATGGGACCGGAGGGCCGCGCCGCAGCGGCGGTGCCTCGGCGATGCAGCGCCGATGCCTCGGCGATGCCTCAGCGACGTCGGCAAGGGGAAACACGGGCTCCACATCGAGCCGCACTGGCGATGCGCCGCGATCTTTCGACCCCTTCTGCTCCGACCCCATCTAGGAGGCCTCGATCCTCGCGCCCCCCCCCTCTCCCTCCCCCCTCCCTCCTCGACTCTCCTCCGCCATGGCCCTGTCTGTGTCCCACCACCACCGCCTCGATGCTCCCTCCTCGGTAGCTCGGTGATGCGGCCAGTGCCGAGCGATCGCCCCGATGCCCTCGTCCTCCCTCCTCCTCCATCTCCTCCTCCTCCTCCCTCCTCCACCTCCTCCTCCTCCTCCCTCCTCCTCCTCCTCCTCCTCCTCCTCCTCCTCTCCCTCTCCTCCTCCTCCTCCTCCTCCCTCCTCCCTCCTCCCTCCCTCCCTCCCACCTCCTCCTCCTCCTCCCTCCTCCCTCTCCTGCCCCGCTCCCTGCCCCTCCGCCTCCTCCCTCCCCTGCCCCCTCCGCCCCCTCCTTTTTTTCAGCGGGATGTCGGCCCTCCCAGACCCCATCGGGTCATGAGCAATCCACGACGGGAAGTGTTTCATCGACTACACGCAAGAGTGACCCTGGGTAAGAAGACCTTTGGTGCGGCGGCTTTTTGGGGACCGCGGGGGGGCCAACACACAAGCGCGCAAGACGCTACTATCGCATCGCGTTTGGCGACCGGGGAAACCCATTTGGCCCGCACCAAAGGTCATTCCGGCGAAAGGTCACTCTTACGTCTAGTCGATTTCACCATGTTCGGCCCCTGGGAACCCTTGCCGGCCCTCGGGACCGTTCAACAACGACTCGGGATAAGAGACCGGTCCCAGGGAATGTGTCGAGACTGCGGGGGGTCGACGTCTTGAACAAAATCATGGCGTCGGGGGTCTGGGCTCGATGTCGGCCCTCGGAGCCAGTTCCGAAGGCCGTGGCTTGAAGGCTCCGGTGGCCGCGTGGCCAGCTGATCTCCAAGGGGGGGGGGAGGGCTCGCGAGCGCTCACCGAGCCTGCCAGCTGGCCTCCGAGATGCCCCCCCAGGACGGCCCAGCAAAGCCCCCGGAGGCCCCACGAAGGCCACAAGAGGAACCCGGATGGCCCCAGGATGGCCCCAACAAGACGGCCCAAGACGGCCCTGGAGGCTCCAAGGCGGCCGAACAGGGCATTGAACAACCTGGGACGTGGGTCTAGAATTGTCAGCCCGTCGGCATCCAGGGCGTCCCCGACGGCCCCAGGAAGCCCTCCCCGCACGGCCCATATGGCGGCCCCCAGGCCCCAGAGGCGGCCCCCGAGCTCCCAAGGGGGGCCTAGGAGGCCCCGAAGATGGGCCGAGGAGGAGCCCCTCCTCCTCCTCCTCCTCCTCCTCCTCCTCCTCCTCCTCCTCCTCCTCCTCCTCCTCCTCCCCCTCCTCCTCCTATTCCTCCTCCTCCTCCTCCTCCTCCTCCTCCTCCTCCTCCGCCTCCTCCCCCTCCTTCCCCTCCCCTCCTTCTCCTCCTCCTCCTCCTCCTCCTCCTCCTCCTCCTCCTCCTCCTCCTCCTCCCCGAAAGGAGCTCCAGGGGGCCTCCAGAACCCCCGAGGGGGCGCCAAGCGGGCGCAGGAGGGCCCACCTCACGACGCGCCAAAGGAGGCCCCCAGAAGTGCTCCAGCGAGGGCGCCCGGGAGGCCCCCCCCCCCCCCCAATGGACCCCCCCTGCCAGACCGGCGGGCACCCGCTCCACCGGAGGGCCTGCCCTGACTCTCCCGCTCTGCGGGCCCCCCGGGCAATCCCATGAGGGAGGGGACCGACCGCCCTCACGCCGTCTCCCGGAGCGCACTGGCCGAGCTGGGCCTCCGCGGCGCGGCCTCTTGCCGCCTGGTGTCGTGCTGTTGTTGTGCCGTCGTCGTCGTCGTCCTCGCCCCCTGCCCCGCCCGCGACCCGCCCACGATCCGTCCGCGACCCACCCGGGTTGGCTTGGTAACACATCCGCACCTGAGTACAGAGTCAGCGCCTGCGGGCTCGCTGTGCAGCGTATGAACACACAAAAAGAGAGACAAAAAAAAAAAAACATCAGCGCCTGCAGCGGGCGTCTTCAAGATTTCGGTCGAGCCTCGCAGACTGTCGACGACACCCCCGCCCCCGCCCCACCCACTCTTATTCGCAACTGCCGGGGTCGTCGCACCTTCAGGCGTGGCGGTACAGCGGGCTCGACGTTTTTACCTGAGAGTGGCTCACACCCTGGTATTCTGCAACCTGCGTCGGGGGGGTCATCTTCTTGACGTCGGCACGCGCGGCACTAGTACCGCAGCATCCCTGTAACACAACTTGCCTGGCAGGTACGAGCCAACTACTTTGACGCAGGTAAAGCGCATCAGCACATCCCAGAACACTGCAACACTCTTACAACAGAGTATCGCACACGTAGTGTCCATGAAGTGATCGGCAGCTGGCCCTAGAAAAGATAATACATTCCCTGGGATTTCCCCATCAAGATCCACTTTTGCCCATTCTGAAACGTCTCTGATGAGTAGGCCTCCTCTTCTACCCTCCTCAAGATGTTATTCGACGTGCTACCGTGCACTCCCGTAACGTCGACTAATCATGACCACCACCAAAATCATCATCATCGCCATGATCATGATCATGAACACGATCAATCATCATCAGCAACGGCAACATCATCATAATTGTCGTCGTCATCATCGTGATCATCATCGTCGTCATCGTCATCACCACCATCGCCAACGGCACAACTATCGTTACCATCATTACGACCATTCCCATCATCATCATCATCATCATCATCATCAGCATCATCATTATCACCACCATCATCAACAACAACAACAACATTATCACCTCTCCGGCGACGACCGTCGAAGACGACGGCGACGAATCGTCCTACAGCGATGAGGCCCACGTGGCCCGGATAATGCGCGGGCCCCTGGACCTCTCGACTACCTTTCCAAAGCAGTTTGTCTCGTCGCGATCTGGTTTCTTTTCACGGTCCTGGGGCCTGATGAGAACCCGCGGAGGCAGAACATTGCAGGACAAAGCCCATCCTGGCTTTGCCTCACGACGCGATCGCGGGCACGACGTACATACATGAAGATCCACTGCGTCTCGAATTCTTGGCCGCCCGTCCCTGAGAAGGCCCGAGATGCAGTGGACATGAGAAACCGAAAATCTGTCCTCCATCGAGGCCAGACTTCAACCAAATCCACAACGTCTCGGATTTCAGACACCCCTTCCAAAAGCCCAAGACACCGTGAGTGTGGATACAAATTTTGACCGCAGCGATGAGGCCCTGGGGCCCTGTGAGGGCGCACGGAGGCTGCAAACGGCAACAACAACAAACCACAGTCCTTCGTGAGTTTTGTTCACGACGCGAGGAGGTCTGAGAACAAGGAAAACCGCCACCACCACCGCCACCACCAGGGCGAGAGAGCCAAAGGGGGTCTCCCTATGTGGTCCCCCCCTCTGGCTGGAGACACCCGCTATTCCAAGCTTTTGGAAGCATCATGGACCGCTTTGCTGGAGGCGGCACCCACGGTGGTGGCGGTGGTGGTGGTGGTGGTGGTGGTGGTGGTGGTGGTGGTGGTGGTGGTGGTGTCGCGTTCCCTGGCGTCCGCGGATCTGATCTTTTCAATCCGCGTCCCCAAAGGTCCCGACCGCTTCCCTGGTGGTCTTCTTTCGCTGCCGGATCCATGTCGAACTGCACGTGGGCCCGTTAACCGGCCCCATCGAGGCCGAAGTCGACGGAAAACGCTGGGATTGAAACAATCCCATCGTCGGGATATTGACGAACGAACAACACACACCCATTCCCATAGGAGGGTCGGAAGGAGGAGGACTGGCTGTGGGTATTGGTGCGGGTTGTCGGACCCTGGGGGGCAGCTCCCGCTCGAGCGGGGACCCCCACCCGACAACACGCACCCATGGCCACCTCCGACCCCCCTATGTGCATGGGTGCGTGTTGTTCGTTCGCCGGGATCGGGCTGTCCGAAGGCCGAGGCGTGCCCCTGGACGCTCTGAGCGGCAGGCAGAGCTGGCACCACCCGGCCATCAGCTGCTCGAGTGCCGCGGTCAGCGTCCGCAGGGCGGCCTGGCCGGGCATCTTCTCTGCTGGCGCGGTCCAGGATACTCCACACATGCTAAGACGCCGAGAGGGGCAGGATCGGTCACCGTCAGAGCCGCAGTTCCTCAAGAGGCAACTCCTCGGAGGTCTTCTCGAGAACGATGAGAGGCTACTGAGCCCGATTACGATTAGGCCTGGGAGCAGGCTCGTCTAAGCCGGAGTCATCGGGATTCCGCGGAGCTAAACCGGACCATGCCGGCTTTCGACCGTGGATGCACAGCGACGATGCTGA
Organism: Prorocentrum cordatum; assembly: GCA_963575745.1. Lineage (NCBI taxonomy): Eukaryota > Dinophyceae > Prorocentrales > Prorocentraceae > Prorocentrum > Prorocentrum cordatum. Next base: position 19,357 of record CAUYUJ010006210.1, on the reverse strand, counting down.
ACTTACCCTCCCGGGCTTGAATAATGAGAAGTCGGATCGAATCGGAGCGTGCCTCGGAGCGGAGCTGGCATCGGACCCAGCCGGCCGCGACAGGGTGCACAGCGGCGCCAGGCAAACATCGGGCCGCATCGGGTCGTCGGAGTGCCGCCGAGCCTGCTTTTTGGAGGGTCGGGAAGGGCCCGGCTGACGCAAAGCCTGCTGGACAGCCACGGCGCCGTGCCTGCCGCAGTGAGGGGCCGACGGGGGAAAGCTGCATGTGTATAAGATACGTACAGAATTGAGACATGCAGTCGGCACCGATTGCAAACTGTACTCGAGAAGGTACAACACTCCTTCGATTGCAACCCGTGCCCCAGACATGAAGATGGCATGAGACGCGACAGGCAAGACACAAAGGTGCCCTTGGTTATCCGGTGTCCACCCACTGATCAAGCCCGACTTACCCACATGACGAGATGCAGCTCACTGAGATCCTGACGCATTCGTGTCCATCAACATTGAACAGCCCGCGCCAGACAATAGAAACACCCGACACACACACACACACACATTGCACTCGTCCTGACCTAGACTACCAGATCCACAACATCCTGGCCGAGAGGAAGGAAAAGAGAGGAGGAGTGGTGGGAGTATGGGGGCAGGAGGTGGGGTGGTGGGAAGAGGAGAGGGGCAGGAGGAGGAGGTGGGAGGAGGTCAGGTCCCACACGTTGTACCAGCTGAACGCACGCAGGATTGGCCCCACGACAATCGCGACCTCTGGTGCGCGGCTGGCCGACACCGTTGCGGGCGACGCGACGGCAGCAGCCTGCGCGCTTGGGGAGCGGGTCCCCCCGCGCCCCCCTCCCCGAGAGCGGGGCGCCAGAGGTCACCTCTCGGCGAAGCTCGGGCTCCTGCCTGTATCCCAGCCTGCGAGGGCCGACGCGGGGGAGCCAAGGGAAATCCCAAGGGAAATGCCAAGGGAAATCCAAGGGAAATCCCGCCAAGGGAAATCCTCCTCCCTCCTCCCTCCTCCCTCCTTCCTCCTCCCTCCTCCCTCCTCCCTCCTCCCTCCTGCCAAGGGAAATCCCGCCGTGTCCGCGAGAAGCACCCCAGGGTCCCCTCAAAAAGGGTGAAGAGCATCCGGAGCAACCCGGATCCCAGGCATCCTCCGATGCTCTGCGTCTGGGATTCATTCTCGGTGGCCCTGGGACCCGAACGCGACAGAGGCCGAGGTCAAAGAACACAACCCGAATCGACACAACGAGACACGCGATGTTTCCATTTGGTCATTACGGGGTCCCCGAAGTCCCGTCTCTTTCGCTTAGAGCCAGTGTTTCATCGCGAGAGTCGCCTCTTGACGGGCCCCCAGGGCTTCTAGCGAGGGCCCCCCGGAGTCCGAAAACGGCCAAACACCGAAAATTGCTACCCTCTTGCGACGCCAGCATGTCTGGCAACACATCGTCGGTGATGCGGTAGAGGGGAGCAATTACTGAACGCTCCCGCTCCCCTCCAAACTCAGAGCTGGCAAAGCGCGGGGGAGACTGCGGCCGAGATGCAACTCGTCCGACCCACTGCCAAACTTTGAGCAGTGGGGGGAGGGGGAGGCGTTGACAGATGAATGTGTGGCATTAGTGTGCGCTATTGTTTTTCCCGAGGCCTGGCGGGGATCCGGGGTCCTCGAGCCTCGAGGCGAGGCCCCCTTGCCCCGGGGTCGCCTGGCCTTTCTCCTCCTCTCCGCGAGGCCTGCTCGTCCCAAGCACACCCCGGTCCTCAAGCCGCGTGCCGGACGCAAGGGGGGGGGGTCTCGTAAGGCAGCGCTGCCCGCGCACTTCGGCACCTGAGCCCACGAGCATCCGGCGCCTGGGGATCAACCCTCACAGGGTCCTCGCCCACAGGGACCTCGCCACAGGTAGGACCGAAAGCCCACGCCAAGTCGGCGCCCATAGGTCACTGACCATGGGGTCCTCGCCCATGAGCCCTCCGCGAGCTTCCCGCCTAGAAGGTCCCCACACCAGCTCTTCCTCATGAGGTCCTCGCCCATAGGGTCGTAGCCCATCCTGCTCCTTCATCCTCATCATCGTCATCTCCATCATCCTCCTCATCCTCTTCATCCCCCTCCTCATCATCAGCATTATCAGCAGCATTACCCTTATCATCATCACCATCAGTAGCATCATCATTATCATCGCATCATCAACATCATTATCACCACCACTACGATGAGCATATCAGCATCAGTACCAGCATCAACATAATCATATTATTATTCATGGTCAGCATCATCGTTATCATACGTCATCGTGGAAACTGGTCGTCATCATCGCGAGGACCCCCTCGTCATGTTCACTTCCAACTCCCCACCATCGTTATCCTCCTTATCGTCATCATCGAACCGTACTCGCTATCGTCAGCAGGGTCAGCTTCGATACACGTCATAAACGTCGAGATGATCATTTGCCCTGTTGGCACAGTGATCAGCCTCAACATCCTCCTGATCCTCGTCAAAAAGACCAACATCAACGGCCTCATCATCGAGATGCCCATCAAGACCGTTATAACCCCTACCATGGTACCAAAACCATCATCATCATCACCATCATCATCATCATCATCATCATCATCATCCTCATCACCACCACCACCATCATCACCACCACCGCCATCATCATCATCATCATCATCATCATCACCACCACCACCATCATCATCATCATCAACATCATCATCATCTGCATCATCATCACAAACATCATCAGCATCACCGTACACAGCATCATCATCGTCATCATCATCATCATCATCATCTTCAGCAGCAGCAGCATACTCCTCGTCATCGTCACCACCACACTCACCACCATCAACAATAACATCATCAACGCCCCATCACCACCACCATCATCATCATCATCATCATCATCATCATCATCATCATCATCATCATTATCATCACCACCCTCATCGTCATCACCATCATCACCACCATCATCACACTCCTACCATCCACAAATCCTCCTCTGCCCACTGCCGCTGCCGCTGTTTAGCTCATCTTTATGCTGTTCCTGCTGCTCCTCCTGTCCCACCGGCTCCTCCCCCTCCTGCTCCTCCTCCTGCTCGTCTTGCACTTCCTGCTGGCCCTGCTCCCCCTCTCGCTGGGGTCCCGCCGACCCTGCGGCTCTGGTTGGTCATGTTCCTCCTCGTTCTCCTGCGCCGCGACCTCCTGCTCGCACAATGTTGGTCCTCCTCCTCCTCCTCCTCCTCCACCTCCTCTTGCTCCTCCTCCTCCTCCTCCTCCTCCTCCTCCTCCTCCTCATGCCCCACCTCTGGTTTCTCATCCTGCTCCTGCTGCTGCTGCCCCCCTTCCGATGCAGACGTCAGACTGCCAGCTGCTACCGTCGCTGCCACCCACTCCCGGCCGTTGAGCAGGAGAATGAGGAATATGAGGAGGATCATCAATAGAAGGAGGAGGAGGAGGACGACGACGAGAAAGGCGGCTCCTGAGCAAAACGGAACTCTCCGAAGAATATCAGGGGCGCATGTCTCAAAAGGGCGCGCGTCCAACTTTGAAAAGGAATGCTTACGCATACGGACTTCAGAGGGGGAGGGCCACGGGACGGGAGGTGAATAGCAACATCGCTGATGCATCTTAGATTCTCCCTGTTCCCTTGTCATCCTCCTCATGCTCCTCCCCCTCCTCCTCGCCACCCCCTCATCACAGTCATCATCCTCCTCCTCCCCGACGGGAATATCTCGATCGGATCTCTAGGGACTTGTTTCCCAAAGATGGCAACTGAGCTCAGCCTTTTTGTATCCCTACGGGATGGCGGAAATCCTGGAAATCCTCCTCCTCTTCCTCCTCCTCCTTCCCCCTCTTCCTCCTCCTCCTCCTCCTCCTCCTCCTGCTCCTCCTCCTCCTCCTCCCTCCTCTATGCCAGACCTGGACTATGTACTGTAAGTGCTTACGTTTCGTGCCCGAGAAGAACTGCTTCGGTGTAAAATTATAATTCTAACTACAGTATCGCACTCTACAAACAGGACAACGGTTTCAACAGCTTCGCAATCCCAGATCCTCCTCCCCACTCTCTCTTCCCTCGTCCATCCGTCTCCTCCTCCTCCTCCTCCTCCTCCTCCTCCTCAACCTCCTTCTTCTCAACATCGTTATCCTCCCCCCCATCCCCTTCCCCCTGCCTGTGGCCACACCATTTTGAAATCCATGGGCGGCAGAGACTTCCGGCACTCGGGGGCAAGGACCGGGAGCTCCGAACTTGCAGGGGTCGCAACGAAGGACATCTCGAGGATTGCGGTTCTTTCATTGTTTCCCCTCCTCGGGGGCCCCCCAATAATGCTCGAAGAAACGCCATCCTCGAGAATTCCAACATTGCGACCGCTGTCAGTGTCTTGCCACCCCCCAGAATTCGAAGAAACTCCAACCTCCAGACTTTCGGTGTCTTGCCCCCCCTCGTGGGGGGTGGGGGGGCCAAGCACTGGACGTCGCTGTGGCCCTTGCTTCATCATGAATATCTGATGCTTGACAAATGAATGACACACACCCATACCCTCAATGGGGTCCGAGGCAAGAAGACTGGCTATGGGTATGGATGCGGTTCGTCGGAAACCTGGGGGAAGCTCCCGTTCTAAGCGGCCCTCAAACGGGGACTCCACTAACTGGTACTTTGACGAATGACCCGGCGAAATCAGTTCTTCCCCGACGTGGGCATCGCTGAAGTGCCAGAAAGATGCCCTGACAAATATGTTGCTCGCATCCTACTCAAGGGCCGCATCGCAGAAATGATTCCGAGCCCACAGAAAAGTACCGCAACAGTGTCGAACGAGTACCACCTTCCAGGGCCCGGCGCTTGACAACCCTCAAGTTTCAGTGCGTTCCTGGTGCTCGAAATTCTCCCTGGTGATCAAGGCTATGAAGTAGGATGCAACATCAGAACCTTCAAGTGGCACCTTGCGGCAACTTGCATAACCACCCGTTGGCGAGTACCCGCTACGGCGCCGCTGACGCTCGAGCGGGGGGGGCCACCCGACAACGCACGCCCATTCGCCCCGCCCGTGCGCCCCATGGGCATGTCGGCGGCGCGCTCAGAGGTGTATGGGGCGGGGAGAAAGCTTCTTGAAGCACCCTTGCTTCTTAGAGCCGAAAACTGGGCAAAGGCTGGCAAGTCCGTGGCTGCTAAAGAATGATTTCCAAGAGCTGAGGAATCCCAGGATGAAACTCAGCGCGCTAAATCGTAGACGGGCTGCTTCCTGGAGGAAAAAACAATTTCCTGGGACTCCGTTTTAGCAGCCACGGGTTTGCCAGCCTTCGCCACGCTTGTGATACATGGCGCTGGCCTCACATTTATAGACACGGCCCGCGCCTTCTAAGAATTAAGCGTGCCTCTCAAAAGTCTCCCCCCTCACCCATACCCCCCTCTTCGTCAGTGGTTGTCTGGTGCGGGAGGCGGCCTGAGATCCCGGTCGCGGCAGCGCCGGTGGAGGCGGCGTCCGCGGCCGGCCTGCTACGCGCCAACCACCGAAAAACTCCAGACTTCCCGTGCCCGCAGTGGGCCTTGGTCCGCGGTGAAGTTTCTGGTCGAAGGCTGTGCTTTATGATTTTGGTCCTAGGTGACCCTTCTGGTCATGGCCCTGAGGGCTGCACTGTCAGTCTTTCGTTCTGGGTGATCTTTCTGGTCTTGGCCCTGTGGGCTGCGCAGTCTGGTCTTCGTTCTGGGTGAAAATTCGGGTCTTGGCCCGGAGGGCTGCACTTCCTGGCCCTGAAATTATGGGTGAACTTTCTGGCCTTAGCACCGAAGGCTGGACTCTCCGGTTTTGGCCTTGGGTGGACATTCCGGTCTTGAGCCTGAGGGCTGAACTTAAGAGACCCAAGAACCTTGGGGATATGGTCTTTTCTGCAGATGCCAGACCACGCCGCCCAGGCTGATCATCCCTCATGCGAAGACGGGGACCCAAATGAGGCCACGCATTCGTTGATATTTAGATTCGTTAGGACTTCGTTTGCAACCTGGGTGAAATTCCCAGTCGTGTGGCCCTGGCTGCACTTTCCAGTCGCAGGGCCCTGGGGGGCCTCTCTAGAACAAGAAAAGCACATAAACATAAACTGTTGGCGCTCCGCGCGGGTTTCTTGGATCCGCGCTGTGCCCCCCTCCCCGGCAAAGGCTCCCAGCTCGGATCCGAAAAATCCGCGCGGATAGTCAAATGTTGATGTTTACGTGTGTTTGTTTGTTCTTCTTCGACTTTCGGGTGGTGGTCTTCGGCGGGTTTTTTCCGGCCTTGAGATCCCGCTGCCCTTGCGAACTTGTCGAGACCCCGCTGCTCGAGATCGTGCACTTCCCGAGATCCCGTTGCCTCGAGATCCCGCTGCCCGAGAGCCTGGGTGAACTTCCCGGTCGTGTGGCCCTGGCAGGCCTTTCCGATCGTGGTGTTTTTTTCGTTTGTCCGACTCGCGCTGACCGAGCGTGGCGCAGCAGGAAGCCGCGCCCATAGCGCCGAGGCGCCGTGCCCAGGTCAGGCCACCTGCACCGAATTGGGGGGGAGGGAGGGGGAGGGGAGGGCCCCCACGACCCCGGCCAGCACAGGCGAGTGCGCGGCAGCGAGATGGTGGGGGGCACTGCCTCCGCGAACGCCATCGGCAACGCTCACCTCAGACCAGGAGGTGCCACTGACCTCTCTGTACACACCCTAGCGCAGCGGGACCGGTCGTGGTCCTACAGGTGGACTTTCGGGTGCTGGTCCTGGACGGGCTTCTCCCGGCCTTGAGGATGCTGCTGCCCCCCTCGCCCCCCGCGGCCCGGCCCCCCTTTCGCCTCTCGTCCTGCGTCGGGGCTCCCCTCCCCGCCCCGCCCCCCTCTCCCGGCCGCCAGACCTTCGAGCGCAAGCTTTTCAAGGTCGGGCAGGTCCTCCCACAGGCGTTTTTTTGAGGAAGCGTACAACATTGCCAAAGCATGCTCAAACAGAGTACAGAGTAGTGAAAAAGGCGTCCCCATAGCATTCCCCACTTAGGCTCTGCCTAGAAGGGTTCTTATCTCGTAGATTAAAGGGCCGGGCAGTGGAACCCGCCCCGGGCGGTTCCCCCAGTATCCGCCCCGCGGTTCCCCCAGTGACGTTTCCTTAGCTTCGCGTTGCTTATCTCATCTTAGCTTAGCTCATTTCGTCTTACCTTAGCTTAGCTTCATATCCCTTCAGTTTTGTCTTAGCTTAGCTTGCCTTCATCTTAGCTTCGCTGAGCGTTAGCATAGCAGAGTACATCATAGCATAGCATAGCATAGCGTAGCATAGCATAGCGCAGCATCGCATATCATAGCATGGATGGAATTCCCTACCTAGGCTCGCTTAGAGGGTTAGCTTAGCTTAGCTCAGCTTGGTTTAACTTAGCATAGCGCAGCGCTGCATTAGCATACCATAGCATAGCATAATCATAGCCAAGCATAGCATAGCGCAGCATAGTAGCATAGCATAGCATAGAATCGCATAGCGCAACTTAGCATAGGATAGATAAGTTTGAAGGGCCGGGCAGTGGGGCTCGCCACGGGCGGTTCCCCCGGCATCCACCCCGCGGTTCCCCCAGTGGCGTTCCCTTAGCTTCGCGTTGCTTATCTCATCTTAGCTTAGCTCATTTCATCTTACCTTAGCTTAGCTTCATCTCGCATCAGGTTTATATTAGCTTAGCGTACCTCCATCTTAGCTTCGCTGAGCGTTAGCATAGCAAAGCACAGCATAGCATAGCATAGCCAAACAGATCATAGCATAGCATAGCATAGCGCAGCATCGCATACCATAGCATGACATAGCGCAGCTTATCATGCCATATCATAGCATAGCTTAGCATAGCATATCATATCATAGCATAGCATAGCGCAGCATAGCATAGCATAGCACAGCATAGCGTAGCATAGCACAGCACAGCATAGCATAGCGCAGCATAGCAGGGCATGGCATGGCATGGCATAGCATAGCAACTAATGCTGCTGTCCTAGGTTCTCCAACTTCTAGGTAGGGTCGCACTGGGGTAATTTCGTAGCTATATTTGAAGATTCCTCCTGTAGATGGACATGCCCGACGTGACCAAGGCTGTTGCGTCCTGGTCTGCTGCAGCGCGCGGATGACGCGGAGCGCGCTGCCAGATTTGCACATATTTCGGGCCACGGTGAGCGACGTCCTTGCACTGGCCCCTCCGCGGGATCTAGACGTGGTACAGCTGTGAGCGGGCAAGAAACGGGCTGTCAAAGCAGCCAAGGGAGCGGGGCGAATTTGCCAGGCTGTGGCCAAGACCTCATATCAAGAAGGCTACTGGGCAGCGGCAAAAGGCCATCGTGGAGCTAATCATTGGTGGCCTTTTGATCATGGCGCCAGCATGCTCATCATTTGTACTCGCACATTCGCTGGAGACGCGTCGCGCAAATGCCACACCTGCGGGCGACACCACTCATGGACCTGTGAGGGATGGGAAACTGATGACGCTGGTGTTTTGTTCCACTGCGGCATGCCATTACGAAGTGTTTGCATGTCGGGAGAACCCGCAGAACTCAATGATGAATCAACCGAGCTTCATACTGGCCTGGGACTGTCCATCCAGCTGGTCTTTCGGCGCGCGGAACTTCACCAAGCAGACAATGGGGGTGGGGGGGGGCAGGGGGGGGATTCTTCTGCGCAGTGCTTGCTGGACGGTTTCCCCCGGGGCCGTAGGCGACCCGAGGAGGGGAGGGCGAGGAGGGGGAGGAGGAGGAGGAGGAGGAGGAGGAGGAGGAGGAGGAGGAGGAGGAGAGAGAAGGGAGGAGGAGGAGGAGGAGGAGGAGGAGGAGGAGGAGGAGAAGAAGAGAGGAGGAGGAGGAGGAGGAGGGTCAGGAGGAGGAGGAGGAGGACGAGGAGGAGGAGGAGGAGAAGGAGGAGGAGGACGGGTCGCCTAAGCCCTTCGGAGAAACCCTCCAGGGCCAGGGGGGTGCTTCTCCTGCGCAACGCTCGCGCCCCTCGGCGGGCCAGCCCGCCGGACTTCCTCGTGCGCGGTCCGGCGCACGCTGGCACGCCTTGCGAGTGTATCGGGCTGACGCAAGGCCCGGGTACGGGGGACTCCGAGTCCCCCGTACCGGGCGCTGTTCTCGGCACTCTTCTTGGCTCGCCCGGGCGCTCGCCTCAGCGCGCTCCCAGGCGCTCTTCCGGGCGTTGTTTTGGTCGCCCCCAGCGCGCCTTCTGGACACCAGGCGCGCGCCACATTTGCAATGTGAAAACCGAAAAACCAAAAAAAATCAGAAGCAAATCTGCTCTGCCAGCGCGGCGAGGTTAGGACTCGGGTTGGCCTGACGAAGCCATCATGAACTTGACGAAATCCCATTTTGGAATTCGGCGCGAGCTCCCGCCGCAAACATCCCACGGAACCTTTTGACCGTCAAAATCCGGCACGCGCTCGTCAAGGAGCGTCGGCAAACCCGAGTTTCGGCGCACTCGAGCCTTACGTTTCCACAGATGTAATCCTTCTGCAAAGCCGAGGAACGGAAACGCTGTTTCTACATCTGCTCGCATTTACGTCACTGGACAATTTCTTGGACCAATCCTTCAAAACTGACATGCACTTCCGAAACTGAATGGGAAGCCCCGTGTACATGTCCCGCTGATGATGGGGTGAGATGAACGAAGACCAAAAACGGGTCTTACGCAAAGGACACAGCGACCTTTCGCGGTGGCTTGCGCGGGCCGCCAGCGCGGCAAGCCACGATGGAGGCGAGGGCGCTTACGCGCGACCTCACGCGGGCAGCTTACGCGCCACTGTCGGCGCATACGACCCCGTTGTTTTGGCGTCGCTCAGATGGCCGCTGGAGTGGGACGACAGTGCTAAGGGCGCTCCAAGCGTACATGCCCCGGCTGGGCCGTGCAGCAGTGTCTCCGCGGCAAGGCAGCAGCCCAACTGGACACGCCTGGCAGTACGGTATGGCATGTGTGATTGCATCCAGGTCAGTTTTTCATACATAGGATGTTTAAAAAAACGTTGGATTTAATACATGAATAATTCATGAATGAATGTATGCATGAACTCATCGTTGCTTTTAATGTTAAATCCCTTCATTGTTAATGCATGATCCGCACGCGGAGCATGTATTAAAAAAAAAAACGGCACTGTCGTGGCCGTGGTTGATCTAGACTTGCGTTTGTACCTCCTTGGTCCCCTGTAGCACAAATCGGACGTGAGGGCCCTACTAGAGGAGAAAAAGAACTGCACAAACATTCACTTTATGTCGGGCCTGTCCCCCTACAGGAGGATTTTCGACGAAAAATAAACCATACCCTAAACATACACCAAAAACGTCGAACCACGCTCAAAAATAGTCCCCTGACTATTTTTGGATTATTCTTGGATCATTTCTGGGGTATTCTTAATTTTCCGTCGAAAATCCCCCTGTAGGGGGACAGGCCCGACTTAACATTAACTGTCGGAGCTCCGCGCGGACTTCTTGGATATGGGGCTGGCCCCCCCCGGCGGCGCCTCCGGCGCCGATCCGGGACATCCGCGCGGAGCTCCAACAGTTTACGTGTGTGCCACTCTGTCGTCTTTGAGGATCAGCGTCAGGTCGGGCATGTTGAAGGGGCCCTGGGACACACAAATAAATACACACAAATAAAGAGATTCCCCCATATTTTCCTGTATTTTCATGGTTTTTGTCTTCCCCCCCACTTCCCATATTTTCCTATATTTTCTGGGGGCTCGACGATTAATTGTGTCTGTGTGTTTCTTTCCCTCCTGACATGTCCCCGTACAGGCCGATTTGGAGGAACAAGAAAAGGCACTCCCACAAAAGTCAAGCATAGGAAAACAAACGGTTGGACCATCGTCCCCACACTACTTTGTGACTACGTTGCCATCTTTCTCCTGCCGAGGGACGGGCCCGATGCAAGATTGGCGCGGGCAGAGTTGAGCGGGGAGATTTGAGCGGGGCGGATCGGCTCGCGCAGCTGCCTCTCCCTGCGCCTCCCGGCGCCGGGGGCGCCACATGCGGGGATCTTCTGACCCGGGTCAATCCAGACCCGGGTCAGTCAGCCCTTGCACAATCCTGCAACCTCCTGCAAGATCGTGCACCCAAACCTGGGTCAATGCGAAGGATCCTGCAGGATCCTACACCCAAGCCCGGGTCAATGCGACCCTGGCCGTGCAGGATCCTGCAAGATCGGGCGCTCTGGCTGAACCCCTATTTGCATTGACCCCCGCCTCAAGGCTCCCGACACCTGCACCAGGGCCGCAGCCAGCTGCACGCAGCAGAGCTCGTCGTACACCCCCCCTTTTGAAGGAGCCCTGGGACACACAAATAAATACGCACAAATAACAGGATTCATACTATATTTTCGTTCTTTTCTTGGTTTTTGTCTCCCCCCCCACTTCTCATATTTTCCCATATTTTCTGCGGATTCGAGGACTACTTGTGTGTGTGTGTGTGTTTCTTTCCCTCTTGACCTCTGGCGGCGCGCCCAGGGCGGACCGACTTCAAGCTTTCCAGAGGGGGGCTGCTTCGTAGAAGGCGCCGGCCCTGCAGCCATGGACGAAGGGGCCCCAGGACACACAAATAAATACACACAAATAAAAATATTCCCCATATTTTCCCATATTTTCGGGGTTTCTGTCTTCCCCCCCACTTCCCATATTTTCGCATATTTTCCTGGGAATCGAAGATTAATTGTGTCTGTGTGTTTTCTCCCCTCCTGAATGGACAAGGCCCTCACCTTCTTTTTCCTGTTGGAGAAGAAGGAGGGGCAAGCAGGAGGGGACGATCGCAACAGCTCTCGAGTCACCAGTGCACTCCGTGGCGACACGCAGCAGAGACTGACCAGCGGCTTTTCTTGACCAGGCCCGCACCTTCCGAGGCGCGGGGTGCTTCTGAGGAGCCTTCCCCCCTCCACCCGCCCCCCTATGCGCGGGGCCGCCCCTGTCTCTGTACCCCCCCCCCCTTTCGTCTGACCCGGAGGAGGAGGAGGAGGAGCAGGAGGCAGAGGAGGACGAGGAGGATGACAGAAGGAGGAGGACGAGAGGGGGGAGGAGGAGAAGGAGGAGGACGAGGAGGAGGAGGAGGGGGAGGAGGAGGAGGAGGAGGAGGAGGAGGAGGAGGACGAGGAGGAAGAGGAGGAGGAGGAAGAGGAGGAGGAGGAGGAGGAGGAGGAGGAGGAGGAGGACGAGGAGGAAGAGGAGGGGGAGGAGGAGGAGGAGCATGCTCTGGGAGGGCCTACAGGAGGGGAGGCCCTCGAGTCGAGGCCGCCGGGCCCTCCCCCCCCCCCCCCCCGCCCCGCCCCCGCGCGAGGCGCCTGGTCGCTGGCGATGGCCCGCTTCGCGCCCTCCTCGCACCGCTCCCAGGCCTCCAGGCAGGAGGAGACCTGCCCGGCCGGCGAGGCCGCGGGGGCCAGCGCGCGCGCGCGGCGTGGCGCGCTTCGAGGAGGCCTCCAGGCCCAGATCCTTCCACGCCTCGAGGAGCTCGAGGCGGAAAAAATGGGAGGTGCGCGCCGCGTGTGGCCTCTGGGGTTGTGTTGCCCCCATCGTGCTCCAGGACCACATCGCGGAAACAATTTCGAGCGCCCAGCGAAGCATCGAAGCAGCGTCGAGCGAAAATCGCCTCCCCGGGGCCCGACACATGCAAACCCTCAAGCTTCGGTACTCTCTGGGTGCTCGAAGTAGGTCGGGACATCAAAAACGCTGGAGGCCCTCGCCGGGCCACGGGACCGTCCACAACAGCCGCCAAGGACGAAGAGCCCGCCCTGCTGACCGGGCCGCAGTGGCCGCGGGTGCCAGCGCGCGCGCGGCGTGGCGCGCGGAGCTCCCTGAGGTCCGGGCGCTGCGAAGCATTTTCACACCAAGCGTGTGCGCCCAGCTTCCCCACGCCGGTGCGTACGGCACCGCGGGTCCAACTGAAGTACACCTAAGAGGCACTCTGCTCAGGGCCGTCCTTGGACTCGAGCACTGTTCCCCCTTGCTCGGCGCAATGAGCCTGCTGACGCGGTCTGCCTGACTGGCGCTCCGGCCCCCAGGACGCCGTCCCCGCCGCCCGCGGGCCGCTCTGGCTGCCCATAGCGGAAGTCTTCCGCCTCTGAGTGCTCGCCCTCCCCCCCTGCCCCGCGGCCGCCCTGCCTGTCCTTCTCCCTCCTCCTGCATGCCGGCCAGTTCGCTTTGCAGTGCCCCTGCATCGCTGCCACGCTGGAGCGGAATGCCCCGCCTCGCCGCCGACGGAAACGGGTCGCCCAGTTTCGGGTCCGGGGGCCCTAACCGACCCATCCAGCTCGCAAGATGCAGCAGAAATGCTGGGCCTGGGGACCGGGTCGTGAGTTCCCACGATCTGCATAGCTTGCCGCGGCGGCGGCCCCGGCGGCACGCTGTGCCTTGCGAGGCGTCGGCGCGTCGCTGAGCTCCGCCGGGGCGCGACACTGGGAACAGCTCGAGGCGTTGACGCCTGGGGACTGGGGCGTGGTTAGCGTGTCGCGCTACCAAAGCGTGGTTGGGCCAAGAACCGGCGGCGCGACACGCTGAGCCCAGGCTCCCAGCCGTAAGGATGCCAATTTTGCCGAATGGGCCTGCCACGGTCAGCAATCTTCGCTTACAGCGCGGGGCGGTGGCTGCCCGTGCGCCGCGCTATTACCTCGCGAGCTGATGCGTGCGGCTCTGCTGCTTCGGGGGACGGAAGGCTGAATTTCGCTCGGAACGTTTGTGCTCGGTGACTGGGATGTGCTTCAACGTGACGCGTCGAAGCGTGGTGGGCCAGAACCCGTGGCGCAACATTTGATGTTCACTATGGGGACCTTCATGGAGCCGCTCGCTCAACTCATGCGTCGGTGCTGCATCGAATGTCCATCGGCTCGAGTCGACTTTGTATCGAACTGGAGTCACGCTAGCGTCGAGCTGGAGTCGAGCTAACGTCGAACTAGAGTCGAACGCATCCCCGGCTTGGGCCCCAGGAAGGTCCCCCCAAAAGAACACATCATGACAAGCTAGGCAAGCGCACCCGACGGTACTCAGGCCTGGCTGGGGGAGGGGGGCCTCCCAACGGGGGTCAACCTCTCCACGTCGGCGCGCCCAACAAGGCGCGCTGGGAGCGCCAGTCGCCGCGCGGTGGATGCCCGCCGATGGTCCTCAGAACGAGTGGCGGCGCCGGCGGGTGCCTGCCCACCGAAGCCCGAACACGACGCGGGGCGGCACTGCGACGGGCAGCGCGGGCAGCGCGCTGCCGGCAGAGCCGAGCGGGGGACACACACACACACACACACACACACACACACACACACACACACACACACACACACACACACACACACACACACACACACACACACACACACACACACACACGCACACGCACACGCACACGCACACGCACACGCACACGCACACGCACACGCACACGCACACGCACACGCACACACGACGCACGCACACACACACGACGCACGCACACACACGCACACACACGACGCACACACACACACACACGCACACGCACACACACACACACACGCACACACGCGCACACACAAACACAAGCACACATCCACAAACACACACACACACACGCACACACACACACACACACACACACACACACGCACACACACATACACACACACACGCACACCCACACCTTGGCCAACACAAATCCTGAGGACCCTCGAGCCCGCGACGGGGACCGATTCCCAGACTGAGGTCGGGCATGTCCCCCTGCGGGCCGATTTTCGAGGAGACAGAAAAACTAGAATCATATTGCAAGATGGTCTAACAAAATATTAGAAAAATCGCCCCCATACTATTTTTGAAACTACTTTTTTTCTATATTCCTCCTGTAGAGGGACGTGCATCGAGAATTCGATCGGGCATCGAGAATTCAGTCGGGCATGCCCTCCTAGAGGCGGATCTTGGACGAGCAAAACATTAAAAATAGTCCAACAAAAATGCAAGCATTGCCAAAAACAGTGTAGAGAAATCGTCCCGAGACTATGTCTTGACTGGTTTGGGAAGATTCCTCCTGTAGGGGGGCATGCCCGACGTAACTCGGGAACGCCGAAGCTGCCGGATGACTGGGTCCAGGGTATTCTCTTGTTCTCAACTTCCGAGGGCCTCTCTCGGGCCCTGGGACCATGAACAGATCCTTCGCCTTCATTTCTCTCGACGCGACTCGACCCCCCCCCTAAATTTTCCTGGGGTGCGCTCCCAAAGGGAAGCCAGCCGTGGCCATGAGAAGCACTCCGGCGCCATCCCCCCCCCCCCCAAAGGGCGAGCAACCTCTTAAACAGCCCCGATCCTCGAGCCGATCCTGTAGGGAAAAAAAATGGTATAAACCAAAAAACTTGGAGGTCCGCCCGGATTTCTTCGATCGGCGTTGGACCCCCCTCCCTGGCGCGTGGAGCGCACCAGGGGCGGCGCCGCCGTGGGGCCCCAGCGCGGATCCGAGAAATCCGCGCGGACCTCCGAATTCTTAACTGTCATTGTTCGTTCCCCTATGCTCGATCCTCGGTCCTCAAGTTGACCCTCAGTCCGGGGACCGTCAAGAAGCGGCTCGGTATCAAACGCCGGCCACATAATGATACGTATAAGTACTAGGATGCGTATACGTCGGAAAAGCATGATCTATTCTAGCAGACCAATTCTTCTGCTCTTGACAATCTCGCAATGATAATAGCACGAGTGCAGCCGCCAGGTGTGTCATCCGCCACAGAGGTGGCACCCCTGAGGGAGAGCTCACCCTTGATTGGGGGCCGTCGAGGAGCGTCTCAGTACCAGACGTCGGCCCCGTGGACGTGGCCGACGGGCCCGGGGGGCCACGCCTCGAGACAGTCCGCGGGCCGGGCGGCTCGGGGCTCCTGGGTCGTCGGCTCAGACGAAGCCAGGACGAGGATACGGCCGTCAGGTTCGCGCGGCGTCCGCGCCAAGGTTTTATACACGGCGTCGATCGTTCAACCTTGAGTCGATCGCGGGCCCGATCGTCCCAGGTTGCGTTCCGTCGGGTCCTGTGGCGTCGCCGCGTCCCTCGGTGCTTCCGCGTCGCAGAATTCAACCTTGAACGCCTTCGCCGGCGTCGCCGGCGCGCCAACGCCGCCGGAACCTACCATACATTCGGGTGAGGACGAATCTAGAAGAAGAACAAACGCCATAAACATAAACTGTTGGCGTTCGGCGCTGATTTCTTGGATCTGCGCTGGGCCCCCATTCCCTGGCGAGCGGAGCGCGCCAGGGGCGGCGACAAGAGGCGCCGCCAGGGCGCTCCAGCGCAGATCCCAAAAAATCCGCCAGGATCGCCAACGGTTTATGTTTACGCCGTTAGTTTCGAAGGACGAGGATACATTCGGGTGAGGCTGAATCGAGACTCTCTGAGATCTGGCGGCTCAGGAAGATGCATATCGGGCGCCGCGGCCTTCTCAGAGCGTGCCGAAACGCTCTGGGAGTGTGCCGGAGCGCCCCAAAGCGATCCAGCGCCGCAAGCGCGGAGTGGCGCCCCCCCGGCGATGCTCGCGAAGCTCGGAGTGCAGCCGCCGTGCTGCGGTGAGGAAATGCGGGATGAGGAGCGGCAGGGGCGTCTTTTCCCATGGTCACGGTGGGCCTCAACCGCGAGGAGGCACCCCGACCTGGCACAAAGGAAGGAGCCCGAAAACCTGCCTTTTGTTGGTGGATCTCACAAGCTCTCCGCCGCCTCGGGCGGTGTGCGTTGCGAGCAGGAACGCAGCAAAGCCACAGGGAAGCGCGGCATTGACAGTGTAGCCCCGCACACGTGACAAATGTGAACGTGCAAGAACACAGCAAAGCCCCAGTTCCTGCTCGCAACGCACACCGCCAGAGGCGGTGTGGAGCTTCAGAGATCCACCTACAAAAAGAACCTCCTGGGCCCAGAGTGGTCCTCATTGTAAGGGCGGGCATGTCCTCCTACAGGTCAAGCTTAAAAGAAACATGAAACATAGTCAGACAATGTTTTTCGTATGATGGGAAGAGCACGGAAGATCTTCACCACGCTCTTGTGTTGGCCATTCTTGGATATTCTTCCTGCAAAGGGCCATGCCCGGCGTAACCGTCTTCTTCAGCCCCTTGACTGCAATCTTTCGGAGGTCCGTGCGACTGCCTTGGGTCGGCGCTGACCCCCTTCCTGCGCGCGGGAGCGCGCCAGGCGCGGCGCCAGAGGCGCCGCCAGGAGGGTCCAGCGCCGACCCAAGGAATCCTCGCGGACCTCCGACAGCTGATGTGCTTGGTATGTTTTCTTTTGTGCTCCGAGCCACTCTCTCCACAGCCAACAGTCTTCCACGTCTCCCATCGCCTCTCCTCCCTCCTCCCGCATTCAAGCCGCCGCCCCGGCCCGAGAGGATCTCGGGAGCCTTACCAGGTAAGGCGACCTCTCGCGCGGGGCAGCTGCTAGACGCGCCCGCCCCCCCCGCGCGCCCCGCCACGGCGCGCAGCAGGCGGGCCAGCCGTGACCAGTGCGGCGAGCCGGCCTGGCACCGTCGTGCCAGGGCCGACCGAGGCAGAGCCGGGACTCTGCCAAGAGTGGCCGCAGCAAGTGAATTGTTGAAGAGCCATCACAGCAGTATGACATGGACACCCCAGCGTAGCAGGCAGTCCTCTCGCTCTCGGCAGTCGCCCCGCCGCCGCGGAGCGCCGTGGCAGGGACAGCAGCACCGGCAACGGTATCTCTGGGAGTGTCCGGCATGCAGCTACGCCGACAAGTGGGAGTCCACAAAGTGGGTGCAGTGCAATCCGCCGAAGCAGAACAACACGCACAGCAAGACAGACTCAGCCTCCATGCCTGCTCCATGGAAGCGCCAAGGCTCCCGACGACCGCAGAACCAGACCAGCGAGCACGACGACACGCTGAACATACTACCGTGCTCTCCAGAGGAGGCCAGGGCACACCGCCGCTGGCAAGAGCCCCCGTCCGCCAACCCCCAGGAGCTAGGCGAGTTCCGCAAGGCGCTAGGCTCCACGCTCGAGGGCCTCGAGCGCCAGATCCTGTGCTCGCATGAGCTACGGTTGGATGAGACCCAGCTCCAGGACCTGAGGCTCGAGTATTCGGTCGTGCTCTACCAATTGATGTACTCCAGAGCGCCTGGCGCGGGGACGGCGAAGCAGCTGGATTTCGTCAATCGTGCCAAGCGTAGGCTCGCCGAAGCCACCAATGCCCAACGGGAAGCCGAGATGTACCTGAATCGTGCAAGAACCAGTCTCTTGCACTCCAGAAAGAGCTGGACCTTGCAGAAGAACGACTTGACCATTTCCGGGGTCTCGAAGAAGCTACTACTCAAGAAGAACAAGATCGAAAGGTAGCCGAGGCCGCTCGCTCACCAGTGACCACGCCTCTGAGACGTCCATGTGCCTCAGACTATATGGATGAGGATGGTGATGAAGAACTTCTTCGTGTTCCCCCCCCCCCAGCCGAGGGCACGCTCAGACAGCGACGCGCGTGGCCCACGACGCCCAGTGGAGCACCCCCTGCTTCTCCGCCGTCGGGACCACGAACTCCCCGCACGCCGTCTACCGGTGTTCCGCCTGGAGCCTCACCGAGTTCGGGCTCAGCGGACATCGGACCAGGTACTTCAACGCCAGGACTACCTGCGAGCATGCAGCATTCTCAACAGACCCTGTTGGCCCAGTTGCTCGATTTCGAGTCAGCCATGACAGAGATACAGAAACAGCTCACGGAAGTCAACAATGGCCGCAAACAAGATCGAGAAACTCTCCAGAAAAAAATCACGGCCTTGCAGGAGCCCAAGCTAGCATCAGCAGCAGCAGCAGCAGCAGCTGCAGCATCGCCTGCCAAGCAGAAGGAGCAGCTACCACCTGAAGTTCGTGCGGAACGCCGAGGCCGCCTTGAGGAAGCACTAGCCAAGGGAGCCGCCCAGGTCACCCGTACTGCCTGTGGCAGTTCTTGTACTGGCTGTGCCTGGTTGCTGGCGTGCCTCGAAACGTAGTCTCTCTCTCTCTTTCCTCTGCCCTACTCTCGTCCTCATGTCCTCCCCTCCAGCTGCCATGTCATGTTGCTTGCCCCGCTGACGTTTCAAGCTCCCCGCTCGTCTTCTCCTCTTAGTCTTCGCCCCTCTTTAACTTCCCCCCACTCAGGGATCTAACAAACCATTTCTACCAAGCCCTTGTGTCTCGATCGGTGTCCTGCGAGCGTCCCGAATGCCGTTTGCAGAAAAAATATACTTCCTTGTCACGCTACCACCTCCGAGACATCAAACAACTACGATGCTACTCTTGCCAAGCGTTGCGCAGGGGTTAAGTACGTCGCCAAAGAGGGAGGAGGGAGAAGGGAGAGGAAGGGAGGAGGAGGAGTAGAAGGAGAAGGAGAAGGAGGAAGAGGAATGATGATGCTGCTGCTGCTGCTGCTGCTGATGATGATGAGGAGGAGGAGGAGGAGGAGGAGGAGGAGGAGGAGGG